>NDXB01007123.1:58163-158595 GCA_002631895.1 Agapornis roseicollis | reverse complement strand
CATGGTTTAGTGTGAGGTGTCCCTGCTTATGGCAGGGGGGGTTGGAACTGGATGATCTTAAGGACCTTTCCAACCAGAACTATTCTATGATTCTATGATTCTAATCACTACAATCACCTTTGAGAGAGCAAACATCTCATTAGTAGCAGTCACGGGGATGCAGCAACAACCTCTGTAACTACTGTGATGCAGGAAGCCACAAGCAGCCTCACTGGCCTTGAAGGAAGAAAAAGTGTAGGGAAAAAAATAATCAGTGATGACTAAAGATGCATCATGAGAGAGCAATAAAAATCCAAACATTCAGCAGCTCTTCCACATAACATTTACATGTCATTTCCTGTTCTAATAAACCAAAATGGGGGGAAAAAACCAACCCTAACACTACAGTACAAGTAAATATCATCAGCCATTGCTTGAAATAGAATAAAACATCAAAACCTTGTGACTTTTCATCAAAGGGGTGACTGAAGGGAACATACAAGTCCTAAGGCTGTGTCCTGAGTTGCAAGCACATGGCAACCTCATACCACCAGCCCCAGAAGAACAAGCTGAATTACCCTGCCTGGGTCTGACCAGCGCTGGTAACCAGATAAAACTCCACTGGTGTAGGAGTGCTGTGTGGAAACCCAACACATGTGGGGACTGCACAGTGCTCTTCCATCTCCAGCGTTTCACCAACCGGTACACACCAGTGACACAAAACAGAGGCTGGGTGTCAACGAAAGGCATGCAAGCAGAGGTGTGTGGTTTAGGACAGACACCAAGTCAGTTCAGCAGCTTTGTCCCCATTCTGGTGACATTTTCCCCAAGACACCTCTTTCCTCAGTTCATGATTTTCTGGAGACCCAACACATCATCAAATGGCACCAGAGCTGAACAGGCACCCTCCTCCTTCTTTTACTGAGGTGAGAAAGCGCAGAGGGGTCTTCCAACAAGAGAGACTCAATCACATCTCACCTTACTCCCAACTTGCAGAGGACACTGGAGGGATGGATGAGTTGAGGGACACCCTTCCAAAGCACTGAACTCCCAACCTGTGTCTGCCTTTCTGTCTATGCTGTACAAGGGAATTACTCAGCTCAACACAGCTCTGTTAACACCAGCAACTCCCACACATGTGTAGGGCCATGGCCACCGCAGCAGGACAGCACAACACCTATTTGCAGGTCAGTGGCTGTTCTTTTAAGCTTGCTGCAAATGTAGGACTTGGACCAACTAACCAGGCCGAACTCAGAAGCAGGTCTCAGACCTGACACTGGAGATCAGCAGATACAGGAGGCTCTACCAAAACCCCAGTTTCCTTTGCCTGCCTGCTCCCAGTCTGGCTTTCCCTGCAGCCAGGGTGTAGGAACAAGGAGCAGCAAGGGAGCAGACAAAATGACTTTCCCCTTTTCCTTCTCCACACTTGAAACCCTGCCCATGATTTCCCAGCTGCAGCCTGTCCTGATGCCATCAGAGAAGCAGAGGGGAGCCAAAGCGAAAACCAAATAAGCCCATTCTGAAGACATCAGGCCAGTTGCACACTGGGAGGGAAAACCCTTGCTGATGCAAGCCCCCTTCCCATCTGTTCCATGGAGGTGACTGGCCGAGGCAGTAGAGCATGAGATTTGATTATAATTATTGCCTTAACACAGAGCTGAAACTGTTCCGAGCACGCAGGAGCTTCTGGGCATAGGCAAGCATCCAAAACAAACCTTGCACTGCAAACTCTGTGATGAAGAGATGGCATCAACCGACAGACATGGCAAAACCCTTTGGAGCTGACTTCCCATCGAGCAGGGTTGTCCCCATCAGTCCGCAATTGCACCTCCAGACAGCTCCTGTGTTCATTCCAGCCTTGGCAGACTCATTGGTTCTCAACAAGGAAGAAAGTACATGTATTGAGGAACCATAAACCAGATCAATCCAATTAAATCAAACCCAGTAGCTGCTGGGATGAGTTTCTCTCTGCAGTCAATTCAGATGTGGTGGTTGCCATGCAAAGTGACATTATGGACTGCAGCAACAGCACAGCCCAAATCTATAAAGGTATTTAGATGCTTAAGTGGCATCTAAATATCTTTCTTCACCATAAGAAAACTTATTTCTGCCCCAAGAGCTGCATGTCTTGACATCTCTCCCCTGAGTCTTGCTAATACCCAGATACTGCAAAGGAATCTAAATGGCTTATGCCATTCCAGGTGGGCAAAGCACTGTGTAGGGCAGGAGCTCATATAAAGCTGATCCAGAAGAATTAGTGTTTCTTCCGGCTGTTATATGCCACTGACATGCAGCCTTTGGGGCAGAAATAAGTTTTCTTATGGTGGAGAAACCAGCTCTATAACCACATATGTTCTGAGAACTGCTATAGAGCTGTTTGCATTGAGCCTCACCTGTAGCTCGGGTTGTGAGAAGCCAGATGCACAGGGGCACACCACCTTCCCTGGCCACCCCTTTTTCTCCTAAACTCCCAAAGTTGGAAGCCTTTACTATGCCCCTGCCTCTCATTAAGTAAGCCTGACTTCCTGGAGGCCATGCAAAGCTCTTAGTAGCTAGCAGCACATGATAAATCAGAAATAACGGGTTTGCTGGCTGGAACGTGTCATGCTGTACATCCTTGGGAATGTACATCCTCAGGAAACACGTTTCCAGCAATCCAAATCATAGGCAGATGCTTTTTGTCTCTTAGGTGGCTTCTGGTGGCGCAGCAGAACTTGGTGAGCACCAGGAGGATTTCGCACTGTAACTGGCCAGTGTGCACAAGGCTTAGTGGGTTGACTGTTGGCATCAATGAAGCAGGATTTGGACTCTCCCCTGAGCCTTGCTAATACCCAGATACTGCAAAGGAATCTAAACGGCTTATGCTATTCCAGGTGGGCAAAGCACTGTGTAGGGTAGGAGCTCACTTAAAGTTGATCCAGGAGAATTAGTGCTTCTTCTGGCTGTTATATCCTGCCTAATTCTAATTCCTCTAGGAGTTATTTTGCCGCAGCATCTGTACAAAGAGCTATGAAATTCCTGTTGCACTGACTTGGCTATGGGTAACCCTACAGAGGAAATTTACTTAAAATACCCTTCAGAGCAATTCAGAATTGGAATGGACAAGGATAATCTGCAAGCAAGTTGCAGGAAAACTGCTCTGGGTTTTGAACAAAAGTCCCCCTCAGTGCCTTTATGTTAAAGGTTTATTTCTGTGACTCTCAGCCACATTTCCCTTTTCCAGCACGCTCCTTCTGAATCACATTTTCCCCTGCTATGTGGAAGAGCAAACAGCAAGAAGTGTGAAACCTCTGTGGCCTCGCCAAGTGCAAACCAGCCTCCCTGCTGGGAAAGGTTCTAGGAAAGGACATTGGGACAATGGGAGCAGGCGCTGCCAATATCCAGTTCTAATCTTTGTGTCAAGTGCAATGTGGTTTTGTTGCTTTTAGGGCTGTGTCAGACCTGTGAGCCCTGCCTGCTGTGCCCAGGCTCCTCTCCCAGCAAGCCCACACTGTGCTGATGTGCTTAACCCATGCTTTGTTGCACACCGCTATTACACTGCTAGCCCAGTCCACTGGTTATAAATGCTGAACATCTTAAAGATACTTTATATCTGATCAAGCACTTTATAAGTCTGTTCATGCAAGTATCAGGCCAGATTTCCTCATTCTGTAGGCATAAGAAAACATTTTCTGCTTAGTCCCATAAAACCATTTGTATTCATCCTTATGATTTCACCATTGTTTTCCCTTACTCAGCAAGATGTATATTACAGTCTGTTTAATTGTGTGTTTGATCTTTACTACTTAACCAGATCTATTTATCATCACAATGCATCAGTACATTATAAATCTTTCAGGCACATTTATCAACATAACAAAGCTCCCACTACAGAAGAGTCCTCCAGGGAAATAAAGCAACAACAACAAATGCTTTAATGCAATTCACTTAGCAGTACAAATATTTGTAATTACAAAAATCTTTAAGTGTGCTTCTTCTATAAATGGCACGTTTTACTTAAAATTGCTTTCATAATGTGATAGTGCCTCCAATTTATGCAGCTGATGGTTTCCTCAAATGGAAGAAAGCAAGGCCAAGCTAACCGCTTTCTCCTCTTTTCCCTATTGCTAGTGCGAAGGCAGAACTCAAGTTCGCTGATGTGCTATTGAAAATTTGGCTGCACCTAATAAAATGAGACCATTTAAAAAACACCAGTGCGTGATTAATAACTGCTATAAATACATTACAGCAGGAATGCAGTGTTACAGATAGCTGCAAGCCATGTGTGAACCAAGTCTACAACAATCAATTAACCATTAATTGTAATGTCTGTTAATCATTGATTAATCCTTCATAAATAACAAATACATTATCCTTGCTGTAAACTGGGACCACCAGGTTATATTACATGGCTATTCATGCTTCTCAGGTCTATCAAAGGCAAATACATGTTCTCAATCGGTTGTAATTCCGGCACCATTTTTATATGTTTAACATTCTTGGAAAATACACTGCTATTCCATTAGCAGGTTCAGGCTTTCTTTTTGCTTTTGCCACAGAGCAAATTATTGCAAACTGAAGGACATGCCAAGAAGTCTGGTTTTATGGCTGAAAACTGTCATGTCACGAGAAAGGCTTGGGGATGCTTGGTTTTTCTTCTCATGCAGAGTCATACTCAGGTTGTCTGTGGAAGGTGCCTGACCCAGGCATTGCAAGTGCAGTGCTCTGCTGGGCACGTAGAAACAGAGCAGTAGCACTGGGCCTGACCTGAGCAGACATCCAAGAGACCACAGTGGGCAGACAGTGTAGTGCCCAGCAGCACTTTCCACCTACAATGTACTCCTGCCTCCAGGTAGAGGCAATGGAGACACCTTCACCAGATCTATTACATAAAATCATAGAATCATAGAATCCTAGAACAGTTTGGGTTGGATCATCCAGTTCTAATCCCCTGCCATGGGCAGGAACACTTTACACTAGACCAGGTTGCTCCAAGCCCCATCCAACCTGGCTTCCAACCCATCCAACCAAAAGCGCCAGAATTCCTTGAAGCCACCAGAACTAAGATTCTGAAGGCAAGTTCTCAAAAGTTAACAACACCCAGACTTCTGATATTTTGTGGAACCTCAGTGTGGCCACATGAACGTTATGATGCTCCAGTGACAAGCATCACATATAGCCCTCCATTCAGAAAACCAATGCTCCACTAATAAACGACTGTTCAAAAACCTGTTTCTCATCCACTATTTCTGCTTAGACCCAACCTGCTGCCATTGTTTCTGTGCCTAATTTAAACACATAGACTTTAATGTCCGATTTGCCAGAGACACAGAGAAGCAAAGGAAATCTAATTTTTCCCATGTTTGTCATTGTTCCAGACCAGGAGATTGCCACCACATTCCAAAACATGGTGTTTCAGAACATCATTCTGGGGCAAAACAAAGACTCTACTCTTGCAAGCAGAACCTTTGCTGAAGAACAGAGAGCACACCATACCACTTAAGTCAATCACAGGACCGAGTTTCGCATCCCACATCTATGAAGAAGAGGTGCTGCTACCTCAGAAAGGTACACTCAGCAAGCAGTAAGGTGCATGGCTGCAGGCAGGGTTGTTAGGGAGCAGGACAACAAAGGCAGGAGAGGCTGGGATGTGTGGAAGTTGTCTGAAGGGAGCAGCCAAAAGCGCTGCTGTCACCATAGGGAGGGAACTGGAAACTTCCCTGTGAGGGCCCCTGGAAGCTATTGAGAAAACAAAATAACAGACCATGATGGAAATCTGTAACTTGAGACATCTCCAGTAGGCGAAAGCACAAGGATGTATTCCATGGAGAACAGAGCCAGGATAACAAACAGTGTAACCTACGCCCGGGCTTTAGGAAATGCCCAGTGTGTCTGTGTTTGCTCTCTGGTTTTTAAATGAGCCTTCATATCTGTGCCTGTAAAATCCCTGGAGCAGGAACTATCTTCAAATACCCATTTACATGTTTATAAACACAAGAAGGCATTTACAGAGCCTCTGTCCCCAGCAGGTCCAACACCTTTGAACAGTCACCAATACAAGAAGGGAAACAACACCTGCACTGTGATTAACAGGTGAGCCAGGACTGACACATATGTATTAACAGCCCCACCAGGCTCTTTAACATGCTGTCCTCTTCAAACTGGGATACGATGGCAAATTCTGCTGCTGAAATGCTGTGGGCAGGCTTAAACCTTGACCAGCTGATCCGCAATTAAGAATGGGAGCATTTAGAGATTTTACAGTGAAGATTCTCCATGTGTGGTAGCTAAATATGCCTTAATAGCTTATAAAAAAGATAATATTTATAGAGGCGGCTTACAACAGCCGCAGGGAGAGCACCGCACGCTGTTTGAACGGGGGTTTCACGGCGTAGTTTCGATGCAGAGTGAGCTTTGCCACCTGGTGGCTGTTGCAGAGAGGTATTTCTGTGCCTTTGTCATTCACAGCGCTCAGATCCTGAAGGAAAACAGCAGAAGTATATAGCAGGGAATAAAGAAAAATATAGCCTATATAAGAATCACAAACCCGATCACCAGTAGTTCTTAAATGAAGCAAAGGAATCGGAAGAAAAGCTCATATAGCACAGCCTGGATGCTCCAGAGCCAGGATACAGCCCTGGCTTGAAACAGTGAGCAGAAGGGATTTCAGTTCAGCATCTGACTTTGTTCCTGTTGTACAATGCAGAGGCTGGCATGAAACAATCTTAGATCATCCATCTCACTGAAAGCCAAAGGTTTGGGTTGGTACCGGAGCAGCTGCCACTCTGCACCTCCACAAGCTTCACTTGTCAGATGGGAAAGCACACTACTGCATTGCATTCTTCTGTTTCAGTTTCAGGCATTTAACGTACAGAGAGGCAACGGTTTCTATCCCCTGACACGTTCAAGCAGGTGAAGGCTATAGCAGGCAAATTTGCCCTCCAAAGGCTGAGCAGACACTGGACTTGTGAGAGTCCAGACCCCTTGAATGAGCATAACATAGAGAAATGAACAAATCACAGCAACAAAGCACTGCCCTTTCTACCCAGGAATCTACCTCCACAAAGAGATTTCAGAGGCTGATGGAGCTGAGATGAAGCATCTGCTCAAGACTGCTTCCAACATCTGGAGTTTTAAACCTCACAACAATAGGTATTAAGTGTTCAAGATCAAGTTGGACAGGGTTTGGAGCAACCTGGTCTAGTGGAAGGTGTCCTGTGGCAGGAGGTTGGAACTGGATGAGCTTTATGGTCCTTTCCAACCCAAGCCATTCTGTCATCCTGTGATTCTCTGAACAGATTTTGGGGGTTAATTTTCAGATTTGGATTATTGAAGTAGTTTTTCAAAACAGCATCACAGGTTGGACAAGTTTCATCCTCCTGTGTCTCCTGGGCATGAATTTTCAGCAGCCTGCATGTACCTCAAGAGAGGGATAAGCAGCAGTACACAGAGGTACCTCTTCTGGATGGCATTTCATTTCTATGGGTGCACCTCCTAAGTAGTGAAGCCACTTTAATACTTGGATTCATTGCCACAATAAGTTTAGAGCAGACACTTCAATCTGCAGAGACCGTCCATGGGTTATTCTACTGTACCCTCAGGCACTTAATTGGAAAGAATATATATATATGAGGAGCTCTTCCTCTTAAGTTTTCACTTAGGTCAACAAAGACAAGCAGAATTGAGAGCCCAGACAGATGTATCTGGGTTTAAAAGCAGTCACATTCAATGTGTAGTGAACAGCCCTTGCAAAGGAAAGCCCCTGGCTGCAGCTTAGAGCTGAACTCAGAGCTGCCTTTCACAAATACATCATGAACTACTGGGAGTCACCGGGAGCAACAGTGACAATGAATTACAGATGAATGCGTGATCCCAAATGCTTTGGGGATCACAGCTACATCAGAAACCTTCTCCTACTTCCCGCAATGTTGGACAGAACACATGACAAGTTCTCCAAATGGGGAGGTTTGGTCCTAGAGCATGTTTGTCAGGAAAGACACCCACTGGAATGACTCATTTTGCTCCAGGATATAAATGAAAATTCCAGTGGGATGTGTGCCACAATCCAAGGGGTCTCGATTTCATATGGCTCTTTCAGCAGGCTTAAGACACTTACTTTTCGGTAAAATGGGTTGTAGATCTCTGGGATCAGCTTCCAGTTACATGATGCAAAACTGCACCTTTATCCCTTGAATTTAGAGAGGCTCAAAACAGTGAAGATTTTTTATCTCTTACCTGTGCTTCTTGTAACATGAGGGCTGTATCCAGTGCTTAAAGTGGCTGGGATGCAGGAGGAACTGAAAAAGGGAAAACCAAGATGACAGCCATTCAGAGTATGAATTCTTGAAGACCACCATTTCCACAAGGACAGGCTTCCCACTTCAATGCTTGGAACACAAATGGCTGGCCTTGGAGCTGATTACAAATGGCTATGACTTAAGAGATAAATCACTGTAACTTCATAGCATGCTAAACACATTTCACATACACAAGGCCTTTAAAAACACATGGGCAAGCAAACAGCAAAATGACCAAAAACCCACAGCAAAGAGAAGTTGGAAGTCCCCTGACTCTGTTTTAATGGGAAAACGACTGGTGCTGATAATAGCAAAAACGTTACTGGAAAACACCAAAAGCACATTCTCTTTCGGTTATGGTTTAAGAACAGTAAAATACAGCATGGACTTAACTTCACATGAGGGAGTAACTGAAATCCTACTAAACAGCACTGGCGACCTAAAGGGGATTTAGTCTGATGCTCCCAGGTGTGCTGAAGAGCAAGCACTGCTGTTTCCCAAGCTCCTGAGAATGGGGGGCATGCTGTAAAGCCAACAGCTGTGTTGGGAGCAACTGGCTTGGGAATTCCATCCATGGCACTGGGTGGGACATACTGAAAACGGCTGGAGGGGTTTGGAAACACAAATCTGAGCTGTGAGCTCCTCGGGAGGTTTATTTTTAGATGTTGATTTGCCGCCTTAACTCTCAAGGCTTATCCAGGGAGGACAAGATCCATCAGATTTTCCCAAACTATACAAGGACTCTGCTTTCAGCAGAGAGAAAGCAGTAGCCCTGTCACATGGACATGTCATGGTCTGCTTCTAATACATCAACCTTGATATGTAAAAAACATTCTTGTGCAAATTAGGCTTCAATCTTTCTCCTTTTCATGACTTTAAATCTTTGCAACTCAAAATGTATTAAAATATTTAAATTCTGGGGGGTTTAAAACTTCCTTAACTTCATTTATTGCATCCCTGTCCATGGCAGGCGGCTGGAACTGGATGATCTTAAGGTCCTTCCCAACCCAAATCATTCTATGATTTTGTGATTCTCTTTACTGAGCAGATCTTCAACACTTTCAGCCAGCAAGCACTTCCCCTTTCTAGGCAGCACAGGAAAGATGGGGGATAGATATGTAGTTAAGGACTGCAAATAACAAATGTCTTCAACGGATTGGCATGCTCAGAGGATGATCTACATCATCTTGGAAATGTCTCAAATGCCTCTAACCATCTCAAGGACATACTTGGGTCTGTTTATGGCAGCCTTGACACTGTCACAACCTGCCCCCTCCCTCCAAAGCAAACAGTGATCCTTCAAAGAAAACACTCTGTCATGGCTCTGAGGCGAAATGTAAAGGCAAAAAGTGCTGAGAGTAGATCCGAAGAGCCATAATTGTCTCAATGAGGAACTGCATTAAAAGAACAACTGGGGGCAAAAGTGGACATAACTAGAATGCTGGATATGAGTGAGGTGGTGTGCATGGAGATTAGCCAGGGAGCTGAAAAACTACTGGTCTGTGTTGAGCCAGAACTCATAGCTGAAAAGCAGAACTGATCAAAGGGCATTTCTTCTAAAAAAGGGAGGAATTCTTAAAGTAACTTTCCAGGTCTCTGAATTAGAAGGTAACAAGGAAGAAGGCCAGGAGGCAGATACTGAGGGACAAACATATGAGGTATGAGACCCAGATAGGATCCTTTCTGCAAGAGGCATACACACATTGGTTGTGATGGTGGGATGAAAGCAAGCGCTTGGGGCTACAAGAGCAGGACCACTATGGTGAGCATCTACTGAACACGGAGCTTTCACTACTAATTAGGGGCTATGTAGGCAAACACAATTTGAAGACCAAGAAGAGGATTAATCAAGTTCTTCAAGCATTTATAGGATCATAGAATGGTTTGGGTTGGAATGGACCTTAAAGTCATCCACTTTCAACCCCCTGCCATGGGCAGGGACACCTCACACCAGACCATGTCACCCTAGACTTTGTCCAACCTGGCCTTGAACTCTGTTAGGGATGAGGCACTCACAACTTCCTTTGCCAACCCATTCCAGTGCCTCACCACCCTCACAATAAAGAACTTGTGACTTTAAAGGCAAATAGTGCACCAAGGAAAGAGGAAAGTCAATGGAAGCAAGACAGCAGCTGAAAGTCTCAGAGAAGATCAGAAATCCTGTCATTTCATCTGCAGAAAACCATACCGGATTATATCATTTGAAAGGACAAAAATACAGAGCCACAAAGGAAAGGATGCACAGGATAATGGAAGAAACTGGGAAAGAAAACAAACGAATAAGAGAGTTTGGTCTTCCTGGAAGATGTGTCACTGACCTCAGAACAACAGCAAATTGGCTAGAATGTGACCTGCTCACTAAATTCAAGTCAGCCTACATGACCTCATGTTCGACATGGAACAGTAACTGGAATTCAGAGACACGGGAAGCCAAATTAAATAAAGCTAAAAACTGTAGTGTCAGTTATCCTCCATTTAAACAAACTATCAAAGGAATAGCAAACCCCCCATCACTTGACCTTTTATAGTATAAAGACTGGAAATCTCTATGAAAGATTTATTTAACTTAAAACATGGCATCGGGTTTAATGAAGAAGCATATCACATGTAATGGCTTTACTGAGGTCAGACTGAATAATCTAATATTACTCTTTGCACTTAAAACTAATGACTTCCCTCCCCCCTTTTTTCCCCCTCCCAATTTACACAAGGCAGAAAGGTTGGAGTGAACTGAATAAAGGAAATACTGGTGGTGCAGCCTTTTCCTTCAAGCAGAACAACTGATGCTATTGAAGCATCCACTGAGATTAAACAAGAGAAGAAAACCCCTCAGTCTGAGGCAAGGAGTAAGCTGGTAACAGCAGTTACAGTCATTTGGAAAGGCTGCCTTAATCATTTGAGGTGGGAGGCTGGGCAAGAAAATAACAAGGCATTTTCTCAAATAAACATTCTAAAGGAAAAAGCTGAAGCTTTTAATCCTGAATGGAAAAGTCCCCTAGTTGTTGGTTTGGTAGCAACTGTGTATGACCTTTAAACAATGCTCTCACATTTTAGATTGCAAAAACAAAGTTATAGAAACCCCCCAACAACAAAACCCCAAACACAAAACATCCAACCCAAACTGCAGGGACTTCGGGACTGATTCCCAGTAACTGCCAATTGGAAACCTGTCCCAGGAGCTCTCTGGGACTAACCCCATTTATGCTCATTTGTTCTCATACAGCAGCATTTCTTTTAACGTTTCTCCTTCCTCCTCATCATTTTACTATTTACAGTCAAACCATAGAATGCTTTGTGTTGGAAGGGACCTTAAAGATCATCTAGTTCCAACCTCCTTGCCATAGGAACACCTTCAGCCTTCACTTGAAGCTGAAAGGCCAAGTTACTCCAATCTCCTCTCACATCATAAGCACTTCACACCTTCAGTAGTTTTGAGTTGGTCTTTGTTACAACTTCAGCCTGAGCTCACCCTTTTGAAAATGCATGACTGAAACTACACTCCAAATACTCCAGGTCCTGTGTAACATCTCCGATCCATTTCCATCCCTAACAAAACCACTGCCAGATGCATCTGCCATCACACTGCTTTTTCCCAGAGCTGCCCCACAGTGGCAATCCATCAGTCCTACCATGAGAAAACGCTCATGGCATTTCCTCGTAAGTTGTTTTGACCTGCATACCTGACTGCATCTGCACAACTGTTCTCTTTCTGCTTCCAACAGCCCGTATTTTGATCCTTGTGCTCCAGTCTCCTGCACACTGGTGATGCCTACAGTCTTGGAACCAGCAGCAGCTTCAGCATGGTTGGCCTCCTTATTGGCCATCATTAATTCAAACACCACTACCCCAAAAACCCTGTTTGATGCAGATACTTCGGTAACCTCCTCTTTCACCTTTCTACACATGGCCCTTTGCTGCCATCACCTTCCCCACTTTGTATTCTCCCACTAACTGCATCTTCTTGCCCAAACTTTATTTTGCACATCCTTTACCTGACAAGAGGAAATTTAATCACATTTCCACTAGTCAACAAAAGCAGCTGTAAAAGATAGACTGGCATTAACAGCCTTTGCTCATTATGGCAAACTTTCCCATTTAGTCAATTACTCCAAGCCTTAATTCGTCTTTTCAGACCATAATGCAGAAGCCTGTACCCATCAGTCAGTATCATGATCATGGCCTGAGTGTCTTCAGTAGAACCAGCAGGAACCAGGACTACTCTCTACTTGCCAGATCACAAGAATCATACCAAGCACAAACATAAAAATACTGAGCATGTCCCACCACCGTGGCAGTGCCCTATCACACCATCAGTGCTCCAAACCACAGCCTGTGCCTGAGCAAGCACAGATGACAACCCAAAAATATGCAGTTGAAGGACAGCAAGCTTTTGAACTGAGCCCAAGATGTGCACACATAAATAATAAATACTGCTGCCTTCAGTTCATCAATTTATTGATTCACTGGAAACAAAGCTTACTTACATAAGCCATGTCCAACTGGTGCAAGAGAAGGCAAAAACCAAACCCTCTTGGCTGCAAATGAGACTGACAGCAATTATGTGCAGTCAGATGTTACATGTTTGGTCTCATACATTAAAGAAGCATTTTCAGCCTGACAAAGCAGCATCTTACAACAGGAATTACCAATGAAATATGAAATCCTACTTCAACTGCAGGAGACCATATTTGGGATTTTGCAAGTTTTTGGCTATAAAGCTGTTGGAAGAGTCTTTGCTGGGATAACTTGCAGCTTTAGGGCTGTTTTCTGGTTTCTTTCTTGGAAGGAACAGGAATGGGTTTACCAACAACAAAATTGTAATGGATGACATTTGGGGCTTTAAATGTTCAAGGCACAAACCTTCCGCTCTTCCATGGAGACAAAATCCCATTTTATACAGTGCTCCTCGGGTGCAGCCCCACATGCTTCAGCCTGTCATGATTTGCAGCCTTCTAATACTTCCTAGCAGACACTGAGGCTGCTCTGTAGACTTGTGGGAATGCAGGACAGTGAGTTCTCATAGATCCCATAAAAACAGCTCACTAACAGTAGTTAGTACTAGTTCAGACTAATAATGAACAAGAGGAGGTTTATGTCCAGGTTCACTTTCTCCCATCCTGATTTCCTTTCTGCAGCAGCTAAGCTTTTGTCTCACTTCTCCTAAGCTGTGTAGGGATGAAGGACACCTTATCCAGGAGCACAAGAGAAGGTCAAACCAGCATCCAGCTAACATCTAACTTCTGCCTGGGCCCAAAGAAGCAAACTCCTTCAAATATAGCAAACATGATTACGTCCTGCTGCATGCTTCCATCATCACCAAAGCAAATAAAACAATGGACACTTCTCATGTTGGACTTCGGCAAAAGACATTTATTATTATTATTATTATTGTTGTGTTGCTGTTGTACCTCCTCTGCTCTGCCCACAGTGGTGGCATAAACGCTGTTACCATATTGTAGCTGATGATGCCGGTGTAACAAATCAAAATCCATCTTAACTTCAAACTCCATTAGAAACACAGGAAAAAAGATAAACATTTACGAAATGTAAAGGGAAAAATGGTATGGAAAGAATTATTTTTTTTGCTTTTATTTTTTTCAAGCTTCCAAGACAGTTATTACAAACAACAGAGAGCAAAGTAAAGCTAGAAATGAAATACTTGACAGCATCGGTTTAAAAATCACAGCTAAGAAACCTAATAAAAGTTGAATAAAACAGTTACTAGAAATAAAAATTTTTACACATATGATATTTGTCTGGGATTTTTATTTCTTTAAAATAATTCATACAAATGGTTACAGTCACAAACATGATTTTAACCAAAAAATATTGCTAGCCTACCACATTACCAGGAAGGAATCAATGTAGGCAATGAAATGCTGCTACTTTTCAGTAGTCTAGTGCCTTTTTCGCATCCCACCAATAATATATACCTTAACTGGTGACAAAAAGCACAATGCTCGTTTATACAAAACCTTTTGTTTTCCTCAAAATCTCTTTTGCAAGGTTTTCTTCATTTGGAAATAAGGGAATTCATGCCAAAATGAGGAGAAAACTGTTTTCTTTTTGTTTACTAAATCATTCTAAAAAATAAGACAAGCAGGTAGAAAAAACAATGCACTGTGTGGCGTAGAAAGAAAAATGGGAAAAATTTATTGTCCTGAGAAGTTTGCCGACTGCCTCATTTTGGGGCATGTTTGAAAATATAAAAGAAAGGATTTTTAATCTCAAAATTGGTTTGTTGAATGCCTCCCTTATGTTTTTTCCTTGTTGACAGCTAAGCAAACAAACCCTTTTTAATGTTCTAAAAACTGTACACAGACAAGTACATTCATGGTATAATTAACTACTAACTTCTCTTGCTTAACAAAGAACCCATAGGACACAGAAACAGTGAATCAGTCCACTGGACAGGGACAAACTACAATTTATACGGAGGAAAAAATGTTTCCAAATCTTCTTTTTTGTCTCCCACCTTTTCCTTTCATATTGTATATTGGACCAGTTTCTAAACCAATAATCGTCTCCTCCTGTAAGTTCATGGTTTTGCCTTTAATCAAAATCCAGGGTTTTGTTTTTGTTTGTTTTCCACACGCTGAAGTTGAAATCTCTGATGTTGGGAATGCTGTTTTCGTAGGCTACAATTGGTCGCTTGGGTGGTCTCTATCAGCTTCTGGTTTGACAGTTTGGCCAGGGGAAGGAGCATGGGGCGGGTGGGCTACAGCAGGGAGGCCGTGTGATAAAGACATAGGGTTGGGGACTATTCCTTCTACTGCTGCAGGTATGCCAGTTGAAGCCACGCTTACAACGCCTGGGGGATACCTGCTGAGAGAAGAAAATGAGAACATACATGAAACCCAAGAGATAACTGACTGGAAATCCCACATTGCCTCCTTCTAGAGCTACAGAGATGCTTCTTTTGTGTTCAGACCAGCGAGAAAGACAGTTGGTTAAGCTCCAGATGAGACAGCATACACAGATGCTGATGAATAAAGCAACAGATGCTCTATCTTACCCAAAAGAGAAATAAAGGTTTCCTAGAATCTATCTTCAGACTTCAGACTTAATTGCATGAGTGACAACATAGCAAAGGACCTGGAAGTACTGCTCCATTCAAAGCATACCGCAACAGGAAGTAATTAAGGCTGGGTCAATGTAATACCTTCTGTTCTCTGTAACTTCTCTTCATGTTGACCTGCAGGGACATTCTCTTGTAGAAATTATACAATTTCACTGTTGTGGCTTGGAAATATTATTTCTTTAAACCAATCCTGCAGTCGTAGCACTCTGATGGCTCCCCAAAAGAGCAATGATACCCACACAATTCAGGCCTACTGCACCCGAGTAACAGAAGTTACTCAGCATCAGACTTGCCACTGTACTTGTCTGAAAGNGCAGTCGTAGCACTCTGATGGCTCCCCAAAAGAGCAATGATACCCACACAATTCAGGCCTACTGCACCCGAGTAACAGAAGTTACTCAGCATCAGACTTGCCACTGTACTTGTCTGAGAGAATCAGTTCTAGTTATACAGAGGACAAGTGCTTTAAGTAGACTGCAAGTGAGAGAGAGATGCCAAAACAAAAACTATGGATGTATTTTTTAAAGATTTCTTACTTATAACTGGAGGAACACTGAGGCCTAAGTAATGAATTCAAGAATAAAACCCACTCTCTGATTCAGCTCGATTTTATGATGCCTCTGGTATTATTAGGCTAAAATAAACTTTGCAAATCTACTGTTTCAATCCTGAAATTTAATGCAATTGATGAACTCTGGTATTTTAACAGCAATGTTTATAACAACTATCCATGAATACTTTTAATATGTTTTCTCTTTAGCTAAATACTTCAATACCCATTTCCGAGTTACCTCATGCTGCCACTCCACACTGGCCCTTTGCCTCCCCTTCCCTATCATAAAGCCACACACTCATCTCTCATTCTCTCCTGCTATACTGTGCCCACCTAAGCATCCTAACAAGTGTTATCCATTTAAAAGCCTAAACACACAAACCTACCACTTACTCACTGTGATATCTGCTACCCTAGGATTTACCTAGGACTAAATGGGAGAGAAGACACTTGTAGACTTACCAAACTTTTTTAAATACCACATTATTCTGCTGTGGATTTCACCTCATCAGAGTGAGATGTCCCTGCCCATGGCAGGGGGGTTGGAACTAGATGATATTAAGGTCCATTCCAACCCTAACTCTTCTATGATTCTATTCTGTGCCTAAACACTGAATGCACCAGGGGATTTCACTCCACTTCAGTAGCATCTTTTCTAGAGTAATGAATTATTATGAATTAACAGAACTTATGCAAAACTCAGTGAAAAAAAAAAGCCAGATGAAAGCGCATTTGCTTGTTCTTCCACCACAGAAACATCATGGCTATCCACCCGCTGCACAGGGATGAAGAAGATACCAGACACTAGCTTGAACATCCTGGGAAAGACTCCTACAGATCATAACATTGACTGTATCCTGGGATGGATAACCAGTATGTGGAAGATCACACCACCTGTAGGACAGATAACTTTGTTTCCAACTGTATACAAGTTTACAGGGCTTCCTATGCTAATTCCTCCTCCAGAGAGGTTCCTTAGAATTAATTTGCAGTTGCTAATGGAATTAGTTGCTTGTTTCAGTCCCTCAATTTGAATCTCATTAATCAAATTTGCCTCAATTCCTATGAAAACTGTCAGACTGGGTATTACTTTATTTATTCGTATTTAAGTTTGAAACAGCTTATCTGTAACTGTAGGTACTCTACAAAAAAACAACACGATGTGGCAAAAATTTCCATGTAAAAGCCCAACACGGCAACCGTTTCCAACACAGAATCTCTTCTTTCTAACAACATATTCCCTGAGCATCAGCACACTGGGGCTCGGAGGAATCAAGGAGAGAGCAAGTTTTACAACTGCCTTTTCTTCAGAAAGAAGTCCGAACCTTCCCTCATGAAAATGGATGGTGCTGAATCAGGAGCATTAACAGTTACCTTATAAGCGCGTTAACCAGTTCAAACTACACATCTGTAATTCTCCTCTGACTCCAAATATTCTTTCTGTATATAAAACTATTCCCCTTGCACACCAAGTGTTAATAATTTGGATTCTATTTGCCAGCATCTCTCTTCAGGCACAGGCTTCTCAGTAATACTGAGAAGTCCAACAATCATTTTCCTTGTCCTAAAGCTACACAGTGGCAGCAGCCAAATTACAGATAACATACCCCCTGCAGACGCTATATTTTGCTTGACAACTCTTAATCCTATTTGCCATTCTCATTTCATAATTTTTGCCCCTTTTTAATTTAATCATCAGTTTTGTTTAAATTGTATCTCTGAAAGGAAGAAGTATAAACTCAGCAGCCTTTCTATCCTACAGAGCCTTCCTTTAAGTTACTATTTGTTGATTTGCTATTCTTAACCAGAAAATACATTCCCTCCAGCAGTCCATAAAGTTGCCCCCAATCTTCCTCCTCTGGCAGCAGTAAGTTGAAATGTTTTCTAGGTAAAATGTCCACTGCATTAAATTTTTGTGAAAGCAGAAGTGAGAGATCTGTTTCACCTCCTCTACTATTATTTCACACTTTCTTTGCCTTCCCCCCCATATTCTTCTTAATGTAGGAAGAAAAATGCAGTAGCCCTCTTAATTACAACTAAAAGGCAACTATAGTTTCTATATTAATCTCATGTATTTGTTTAAACTACAGAAGCACCATGAACTACATTAAGCTCTATGCAAGAAACTCAGTCTGTCCCAAACCAGCTTGAAGTGCACGCTGTTATCTTGCGTTACAGACTGAAAATCATCAGTGAAAGACCTCAACATGACATAACTCCCAAATTACCAACATCTGACTATTCTCATCAAAGCATCTCTCCAGTACCTAGATATTCTCATCTTCTACCTGTTAGAAGGCAGAAAGATACATCAACATGTCTATGAATTGCACAACCACTGCTGGCTGTCAAATTTCACTTTCCCTATAACTTGCATGCTCTGTGACATAGGAAATAGCAGGGGGTTATTTACCAGGCAGCTCAGTAACAAATACACAGTAAAAACACAAAACCAGGGTGTAGTATGCTGCTTCACTGAGACTACTACAAATAGCTCCTTCTCAGGAATATCATTAATCTTTACTCATGGGATAGGTCCCATTCGCTTGACCTTTTGTGTTGATAGGGCGTTTTGCATTTCACACAGTAAATGCTTTCGTTTTCCACAGAATGCAATCATATTCAGATGATCCAGATTCTGCTGACAAATGCTCAATGTTCTTTGCTTGTGATAGTATCTGATAATTTAAGTGTCCTGTACTACATCAAAATAAAAGTGAATGATATATGTAGCATAAAATACCCTCATTAGTTTAAGTTCACTGAAAGAGCTATTTGCATTTTTTAACATATAAATTATTATCCCAGGTCTTATCTTCTAATGCAATTACATGACTATGATACAGTTATTACCACATCTGAAACACCATACTGCCTGTGAAAGACTCCAGAGCTCAGTTAGCTGAACATAATCTGAGACTGCAAACAAAAGATAGAAAAATATGTTTCAAACCATCAACACAAATTCTGTACTTAATCCAGGCAGGAATTAACCATCAGCAATTGCTACAGAAGCCAGTTTCTTCATAGCCTAAGCTTCAAGTTCTGCATATTTTATACTACATGAAAAAATAAATGCCTTCACCCATACTTAAACACTATTCTACCACCCCTCCAAAACCCAGCGTTTATTATTTGTTGTGTGACTACTCTGTACAAATACCAAAAATTAGTTTTATTTTGCATTTACAACAACTGTGAAGTTAGAATTTATGATTAATTTTCTCTATTGAAAAAACTGACTGAAACAATGCCTAAAAAAAGGCGTTCCATTCTGTGTTTATCCTGCTTAAATTAAATACATATGGTCTTTATCGTGTAAATCATTAACCATTTTTAAGTTAAAATCCATTTCTAGCTGTGAAGCTTGCTTCTGCTGGACTCGAAGCCCCTCCACAGATGCAAACAAGTGCATTTTATTTGGGCACGCAACCCTGCCATCAACTGCCACGACTGGGTTGGAGTTACTACCCCCAGTTCAGCAATACCTGTCTTTAAATCTCAGTTGCATTCAGCTACACCTATGTACTCCAAACTGAAGCCAATGAAATCACATGCTGTGTGGAGAAGAACACAAGTGCCTGCAGCTTTCATTTAAGTAAGCAAGAACATCCTCCTTCAGGTATTTAGGGCTACTGGCACTTCTTCCAAAAATAAACATCCTGCCGTGATGTGAGATACACACATGTTGACCAAATCAAAGTTATTCTTTCTCTTTGGTGCACTTCTGGCTACCGATAAAGAGATCATGGCAGGGGGTGATGATGCTCCCCCCCATCATCTGTCCAACGCTTTCAGATGAGACTGTCAGAAGTCACTGAGACACAAGAGCTTTACTTCACTTTTCAGCAGTTCACTGCTTGGTTCTCAAACGGGGTAACACAAAAACCCCCATCCTGTATCTATTATAAGTACATAGTAGCTCTCCTAAAGAAGAACAAAGAGAGATGTATAAGAAGGACAGTGGAAAGATTAGGACAAAGAGGCATAAAAAAAAATCATCAAAGGACTGTGCTGTCCCTTCCCTCAGGGCACTGAAGGAAGCAGCTGTTTGTAGCTTTTTCAGCTACTTTCATCCTACTTATGAGTAAATACCATAGTGAAAGATAAAAATTGCAGACATCTTTCATAAATAAAAACTGCATGAAGCTGGCTACTAGGAAAAATCTGCTGCTGGAACAGCTGCTAGGGATAAAAGGTCAGGAAAGACTCTCAAGCAAACTAAGGAACGCACATATTAGATGCAAAATATTGCCCTTTTCTATTAATAATTAAGAGCTGCTTTCACAGTTAATTGAGAATACACAGATCAAGCCCCTGTAATGCTTTTGCTTAAAAATTAAACATGTAACTTAGAAAGCACTGTTTTAAACATCTTTTCATAATCACCACAGGCTATTGCACTTTATTCACTAATGAGTCAGTTGTTCTCTCTTGTGTCTGGAGCCAACAAAACCACGTAACAATAGTTTATTGTTGAAAGTCTTTTTGCAACCTCCTGCTGCATCACTACCTTCAGCAAAAGGAACATAAACTTCCACTGCAATCACTGGAAATGACCAGAATGGTTGTAAGTGGATATGCAAAAAATTGTGCATTATTCAGCTATTACTAACCACACAAAAAAAGATGAGAAAAGGAAATACAGTTGCGCACTGCCTGACTTCAACCAGCAAAATGAGATCACTCTCCTGAATGCAACAGTTATGAACACAATATAGTTGGGGCCTAATCCAAAACCATTTCCTTTATTCACAGGAAGGTCTTTTATTTATTCTTCAAAACCTACCTCTGAATTAAGGAGGTTATTTCTTTTACACCTGCAGCCTGCTTACCTGTATGCAGCACCATTAAGCTCTGGATGAACAACTCCGGGATCCATGCTGGCCCAATGTGTAGCTGCAGTCAAGTGATCTTTGTTAACACAGTTTTTCAGACTGTCTGGAATACGACCTAGGACAAAGTGAGGGAGAGGAAATAAAACCCCATAAAATCGTATGCCTTATGTTCTGAATGTGTCTATGTTAAAGTATTTATAAATATTTACATATTTAAATCAACACACAGAACTGCACCAAGAGCTTATTTTTGACCCTCACTGTTTCCCTTTGTCTGGGACTTAGTTAATAATGGTTAAAATGCTCTGTATGATTGTTATTTCTCCTTTTCTCTTTGTCTTTTTGTATACGGGGTCTCAATAAAGCCATAATCAGAGATTCATGTTTTCAAAGATAAAACTTGAATATAGAGCATGATAGCCACTAAAATTTAATAATGTACCTTTCTTTAACTTCACTTTCCTCCTTTTCTCTCAGTGTGTAACAGCGATAAAAACACTTACTGAGCACTTGAACAGGCTGCCCAAAGAAATGGTAAATGCTCCCTTGCTAGTATTCAAGGCAAGGTTGGACAGAGCCTTAGGTGACATGGTCTAAGGTGACACGTCCCTGCTCATGGTAGGGGGTTGGAACTGGATGATCTTCAGGTCCTTTCCAACCCAAACTATTCTATGATTCTGTGATTCTATGATTGAAGAATGCAGGATTTTGAATGGAATTTTGCCTTAAACCTAATATGACCGACTTTTTTTTCTGTACTCCTGATGTTCCACTTCTTTATTTCAAGTGCTCTTCACATTTATTTACTATAATGTATTAATCATCAACCATCTATTTCATTCCTGCAAAAACAATGGAACTACACTAGACAATTCTCCATTTCTTCCAAACTTTTGCTTAACCTCTGAAGTATAAATGAAGTGTTCAGCACATACCAGACAAGCCTCTGCAGAGCTATCCTTAGCCCTGCAAAAAATGAGTAGATATGACACACATTTTCTTCACAGCAACAGGAGTATTTCCACCTATTTCAATGGGAGATGAACTGAGGATTGTGTTTCTTCTGACATCTGTCTTAAAGTATCTTCTAAAGTTTAACCTTACTGCATAGATGTAGAAAGAAGCTCTACCTCTGCTTCTGTCGGCAACAGTACTCCAGAAATGCTTTCAAAAACCAACCATGCCCCATCCTTAAGGAATTCAGGCTTTTTGTCTTCAACTTCCTACAAAACCTTGCTATTCTTTGCCTGCTCTTTCTATCCATCAGCCTGGCCATAATGAGGCTCTAAAAAAGCCTGTTCACAAAACTGCTTTTTTGTCTAGTGGATACCATCAAATACTTGTTTCTCCATCACTTATGCTTATGCCACTGAAGCTTCCCACTTCTATGCTTAGGCTTCTTAGCTAAGTATCAGGCAAGATGAGGTAAATGCCTCATTATAGGTGAATTCCTACCATTATCCTGATTAGAAATCCTCTTCTAAATGTAGCTGCAATACATATCCAGCTAAACTTCTGCCAAAATCATCCATAAATTTAAATACTATCTTTCTTTTGCTGCTGTTTACCCAAGTATTTTTAAACTCCACTCAAGTCTTCCACCTTGCCCCCCTTCATTTTGTTTACTTCTGTAGGCACTTTCTACTAGTCTCCTTCTAATAACAGTCTTTCCTCTTGCCACGCTTGTCTTCCCATTTCTTCCATTACTGTTTTCAGTGGTTCTCCTTATTTAATACTTTGAATGTTTTCATGTTCAAAAATGTATTTAAAGACATTTAATCTCTGCTTATTTTTATTTTATATATCAGAATATCATTGACTTTTTGGTAACTGCAGAATATCTTAATGTAATACTTAATATCTATATCATCAGATGGTAGCCATAGAATCACAGAATCATAGAATAGTTAGGGTTGGAAGGGAGGCCTGCTTTCCTTCACTATACACCTTTTTCCAATTAGTTTTTGCCTCTTCACTCTCTTCAGTCCTCCCTATGGCTTTCACATGTCCAGCTTCATCCCATACTTCCTGCATCTTTCCTACATTTGTTTCACTGTAATTCAGTGTCATTCTCACCTCCCTGATGTTGGTCTCAGTTTGATCTTATTACAAACCATGTGCAAAACTGAAGTGCTGACAGCTTCAACACAAATCGGTGATACAGATTGCTGATAGCACAATCACATACTTAAGGAAAATATATGTCTGCCTTCCTAGGCACATATGTTTGGGCTATTGCACAGTACTTCACATAAAACTAGCTCCATATAGCTGACTCTTACTCAGTTTTCAGATCTTAGCCTATTAATGCTTATTTGCACATCAAGCATCACCCAAGTACGTATCATTTGCTGGTTTGTGCAATCTTTCCCAGAGCTATTCGGGCACTGGTGATAGTTACACAACAATTTAATGAATGCATGACTAGGGTACTTCTGAAGTATAAGCGCAAGGACCAGTTCCAGCAAGGGGATGGTTGGGCTCTTTAGGTTACCTCTAAACCAGAGACAAGTAGTCCTGCAAAGGGTAATTCATAGAATCACAGAATAGTTAGGGTTGGAAGGGACCTTAAGATCATCCAGTTCCAACCCCCCTGACATAAACAAGGACAACTCACACTAAACCATGGCACCCAATGCTTCATCCAACCTGGCCTTGAACACTGCCAGGGATGGAGCACTCACAGCCTCCCTGGCCAACCCATTCCAGTGCCTCACCACCCTAACAGAAGAGAATTTCTTCCTTATATCAAATCTAAACCTCTCCTGTTTAAGTTTGAACCCATTACCCCTTGTCCTGTCACTGCAGTCCCTAATGAACAGTCCCTCCCCACCATCCCTATAGGCCCCCTTCAGATACTCAAAGGTCTCCACGTAGCCTTCTCTTCCCCAGGCTGAACAGCCCCAACTCTCTCAGCCTGTCTTCATATGGGAGATGCTCCAGTCCCTGATCAACTTCGTGGCCTCCTCTGGACTTGTTCCAACAGCTCCATGTCCTTTTTATGCTGAGGACACCAGAACTGCACACAATGCTCCAAGTGAGGTCTCACAAGAGCAGAGTAGAAGGGCAGGATCACCTTCCTTGACCTGCTGATCACACTCCTTTGGATGCAGCCCAGGATACGGTTGCTTTCTGGGCTGCAAGCGCACAATGCAGTCGGCTCATGTTCATTTTCTCATCAACCACCACCCCCAAGTCCTTCTCCACAGGGCTGCTCTGAATCTCCTCTCTGCTCAACCTGTAACTGTGCCTGGGATTTACCATCCAGAGGGGAATCATAGAATGGTTAGGGTTGGAAAAGACTTCTTTCTGCACAGGCTATATATAAAACGAAAGTGCCCAGCCTCTTCAGGCACAAGGAAAGGCTACTGCTAGTGCTTTTTGTATAGCAGAGCAATGTGTTGGCACCAAACTACTCTCAAGGTGACACAGATGGCCCTTCATGTCTGCAGAGCATTCAGTGTATATTGCCAAGGGGGAAACAGCAAAGTCCTACTAAAGAGAGAATATTAGTGCTTAATGAATCATTTTCCAGTATGAAAATCCGTCCTTTTATTTTAGGCTACAAGGGATTCAAACCAATGCCAAATGGCTCACTCTTCTCATTTTATTTATTAGCAGTGCATATTCAAGACATAGCTGTTTTCTCTTATGTGAACAGTTTACAATTACATGGTAGTTATATAACAAAGAGACTCTGCCCTTTAAAATGCCAGACGTCTTTAGCAATGCTTTAAAGAGAAGAACATCTAAAACAGAGTACCCTCCCAACGAAACACTGAAAACTTTTCTTTGGCATAGAGAATGTGTTGTTGAGATACAAGCATTAGTGGAAACAGCATGAAGCTCTAGATGCTTTATCTCTGAACATTACAGCCTTAAAAACACTGAAATTCCAGACTGCCCTCCAAGACAAATTTGGACGAACTTCGGAAAAATACAAAGAAGCCAAAGAGAAAAGAGTAAAGGAAACAGAACTGCTCATGACAAGTCTAAGAGGGCATATAAGAACACCTATGAAATATACCAGCAATGCCTGGATGACCTGTGGTCAAACCCATCAATAGCTAATATTTACATATAACAAAAAACAACCCCAAAAGTGGATTTTTTCACATACAAGTACATTTCTGTTACATGGCAAAAGTACTTCTTTTACAGTCCCTGCCTTCTCTTTGCAACTGCAATGAACCTCCAAAATAATCTGTTCCAGTTCTGAGAACAGGCTTGGTATACTTGCTCATTTTTACATTCCAAACACTGTAAGTGGTAAAAAAACCCCTAAGGCTGGTTCATTTCAGTACCCTTCAAGAATGAGAAAGTTTGTTAAACACACTGAAGGAGCTAATATGGTGAGTGAAGTACCTGTGATCGCCCTTCGGATCTCCCGTGCTGCTTCCTCCCGCATCTCAATTGAGGCTTGTTCACTATACCACGCTGCATGTGGGGTACAGATCAGGTTTGGTGCGTCCTTCAAGGGGCCCTGACTAAAGCTAAATGAAGATTTAAAACAAGATCAAATGACAAAAAAAAAAAATGGGGGGATAAGAGAAAGGATCCAGACACATTTGTACATACACAGATTAATTTCTACAACAGAAAAGAACTGCATTTCTAGTCCTTGTTGGGTTTGAGTTTAAGTCAGTTAATTTAATACACTATTCATGTTATAAATAAGCAACAGTCACCTCTCATAGACTCAAAGGGTGTAACCTAAGTATAGCAGCAACATTAGCTTCTGCCCAGTGCACTTACTGCTATCTATAGCCACTGCCACTCCAGTTCTGATACAAAAATGCATAAAGCAAGACCCCAAATCAATTCAGGATGCCACTCCATTTGTCCATTTCATCACAGCTGCTCTGTTCTCCCAAGATCCACTTGGATAGTTACTTTCAATTATTTTTTCTTTCCTGTTCCTTTATAGAAGCTCCACAGAAAGAAGGAAATTCACTTTACAGACTGATTTTCAGGGAAAGCAATGAATCTGTGTAAAAGTGCCATTACAGATACACAGTAAAGAAACTGAAAATAATAGAAACTTGCTCTTCCTATTTATTTCCAGTTTTAATAATCTTTACAGTCAACTGTAACAACAGAAGAACAAATATTTTAAGACAAAAGCGTGCTTCCAGAGTTGGTCATGATTCATAATATGATAGATTTCATCTGTAGTTCAATAAACATCAGAGTATCTGGCAAAACTCTTGAATACAGAGTTGCATGCTGCGATCAGATAGACATGCAGCACTGAAGCCAAAGGAAATTGTGGCTGTAATCCTGCAACTGAATCTCTGCAGATGGCATCTCCATGCAGTAAATGGGGCTTCCTATAGCTGCAGTGTTCTGCTTGTGCAGATCTGAGATCTGAACTGGTAAGAATGTATGTAGCTGAAAGTCCCTTGAGCTGTTAGACTATGGCTTTGCACAGCACTACTGCATTGTAATGACTACATTCTGAAGTAAATGAATGCAGGGTATGCATAAATAAAATTAAATATTTGTGATGTGGCACTGTGTGTCAGTAGATATCAAAATTCTACTTAAAAGGATGCTATTCTGTTTTTTCAAAGCTTTTGTTCCCCTAACAGGGAAGACTGTCCTCTCTCCATTCCTCATAACCTGCCCCCAAGTCCTGAATCTGTTCCTCTTCAAAAAACTTCTGTGGACTGTTCCAGTTAAAATTAACATTTCTCCCTGCCCAGACTGAACAACTACAAAAGGCTTGTCGCATGCAAGCACCAAGCTACAGCAGTCTCATAGCACAAGTCAGGTCCAAGACTCAAGGACATACCAAATAGGCACATTTCTGTTGCTGATACTCTGGAAGGTGGTATATTTCTGCCTAAAATGCTGGACTTCTTAGTGTCATCCAAAAACTGAGGGTTCTGCTACCAGCTCTGCTAATGACAGCAGAGTTACAGCTCCCCAGGTGAAAGGTAAACCAAAACAAAACCTGCAATCTGAACATCTTTCTCTCAACTTTTTTTGCCATGTATGGCTTTCCTGCAGAGGCAATCTGGACAATAGCATGTCTTTTCCTCCAGAAAGGTGTCACAAAGTAGTTATTTCTCACACCACATTTCAACTCTGCCTCTGAAAGAGTATGTTCAGACATCAGTGTTAGTTGCCTCCAGAGTTGTATCAGTGACAAAAGAGGACTCCCCTCAGAGGCATAACACAAAGTCATGTCCAGGATTTGTGCCCAAGTCCCTGCTATTTCTGCTAGAACAAACCCACTGGATTTTTATTTATTTATTTTTAAGGAAAGGAACTGAATGTCGGATGTCACTTTTTTCACTTCTGATCGCATACAGAATCTCCATCTATATTTGCATTAGTCCAGTGCTGCACAGATTCATGTTGCTTTACTAAGGAGTATTTAGCTATCAAACGAAGGGAAAACTCAGTTTACTTGTTGCTGTTGATTGTATCATGCACTAAGACTTAAAAATAAGAAAGTGAACAAAATAAAAAGAAAAGAAAAGGAAAAGCACCTGAATGGTTCTGACTCATGTACATCTAAGGCTGCCCCTCGTATCCTTCCTTCCTTCAGGGCCTGTGCAAGTGCTTTTTCGTCTACTAACCCACCTCGAGCTGTGTTGACCAGGAAAGCCCCTTGTCTCATCTAGGGAAAGTTAAAAACAAGAATGATGAAATAAAAATAAATGAAATAAAATCGTTGTGGCATTATTTTTTTTACTCAAAAGAAGCATCCATTACAACAAAGGCTATTCAGCTGGTTTAACCTGTAACAGTTGTCTTCCCTTTCCATTGAAAAGTACCACAAAATGTGATGCTTTTAACACAAAATGCTATTTCACAGCACTTAATAACCTTGTTTCTTGTAAGCAGTGTCTTTTAATAGAAGCGTTGTTTCAGATATTGTGCAGTAACATGATCAAAAGATACCACTGTGCATAAGAAAGTGACAGATCATTTTATGCCTTTTGATTTCACTGTGAAATTGCATGAGACAGAAACTAGAGCACATTCTTAAACAAAGTCATATTCTGTGGTATTCAACTTGCAACTCCCAACACAAATAAAAGCCTACATGAATTTTTCAGAAAAATCAATGCTTTTGGATTTTTCAAACACTTTTCCTTTTAGTTGCCAAAACACTGCAGATCTATGTTTTATTTATGTTTGTTTCTTCGGCTTCCTCCTCCCTGTGAGGCTTTTCAAATAAAGGTCTGAAGAATTCTCATATTATTCGATTAAAAGGCATGAAAATGAATTTGGTTGAGAACGCTGTGTGCCCAGGAGAGAAGCTGCGCTGTGCATTGTGCAGATTAGCATTGTAGATGATGCTATGTGGGGAGAACTACAAGAATTTACACCATAATATATCCACAACTTGAAAACAAAGTGGTAGTTTAAATAAGAGCGATGGGACAGAAATACAGTAAGTTACTACCGCCCGCTGCCAGCCACCCTAATACTTGTGCCTTTCACCAGCTGTCTTGAACACAGCTTCTGATCGCAGAAGCGTTTCTGTGCATGGATGTAAGCATATGAAGAGCAGGAACCATGCTGAAGATGAATGATAAAAATCTCATTTTGTACTGACACCATCTTTCACCATAAGAACAGGAAACCCGAAACATTTTGACATTGAGTCAACTACTTGAAACCTACACATCAGACTAAAGCTTATGTAAATGGATCCTCACTCTGAAAGACTGATTCGAAATGCCAAATTCATGAAGAAGGGTTGGATTAAAGTCAGCTGCGAGATTTTTTTTACACTAGATCATAGGAAATATTAAACAATTAACATGTATATGCTCGCAGTAAGGTGATTAGAAAAAAAAACCCACCATATTTTACTCACTAGGTTTAGCTTGGCCCTGCTTCTCTCCTTTTGCAGGCTCTTAGGGCTTATAGGAGAACCATCTATTAGACTATAGCAAACCCAAAGTCCACTTCCAGGAGCAGAACTAAGGGATACTTCTTTCAGTTTTATGTTCCTTAACTTGGGAAGTAGAACAATGAAGAAACGGGGGCATGATCTTAAGTTGGTCTAGTAACAAGACGTTCCTGATGGGAACCATCACTGCATCTCCACTACTTAAGTCAGCTGTGAGAGCTAGATCAGCACTAGCACAGGAGGGCTCACCCAAGTGACAATCACACCCGCTGTGCAGACATGCCATACAGGCTGGTGGGAGCTCACACACACTTGCTATTTCTGTGCTCCTGCAAATGGCTAATTTAAGTATAGCTTAGTGTATTTATACGCCCTCTGAAGGACTTGAAACTTTTAATGAAAGTGAAACGTGCTAAACTTTTCTGTCCAGTCTTAATAACCTCGCTTGAGTTTTCATTTTAGGACTATTTACGAAGCTCTGAAGCTAGTACTAAGGCAAGTCCAAATCAAACAGAGCATAGCTGCATAAATACATTCTAATGGGAATGAGCTGCGTGACTCATGACAGACTTTAAGGGTGGATGCAGCTAGAGCTGACCCTTAACAATAGGTGGAAGCTTGAAAGAGCTTCATGGCCAGAACTGCTCATGGCTGTTAATTCACCTACACTAAACCTGCATCGCTGCTTTAATAACATACTGTGTTCAAACTGCAGTCTTCTTCTTAAATCTGTAAAATGAAAACTGACCTCTGCTCCTCTTGAGAGCACTTGATTACCATGGGTTCAATAAACACAAGCTTGAAGCACTTCTCTGAGCTACTCTGGGGCTACAAGGCCAAGCAGCATGGCTAGACAGAATGCCGACTAATTAAAGGGAAAAGCTACTGGAAGACAAGACCGACACCAGACTTTCAAAGACATTTTAAGGTTATGTAATTTCAGACTCTAAACAAAACTCATGGTGAGGATGTAGTGAAATGAGATGCACCATACTTCACTTTGTTTCAGAACTGGTTATTACATGCATATGAAATACTGGATGGAAGTGGCATGGAATACTGTTTAAATTCACACCTGTCAGCCTAAAAAAGCTATTCTGCTTTTTTCATACAAATACAGAAGATCTGCTCTACACAAACTAAGCAGTCAGAGGTATTCTAAATCAGCGGTTTTCATGCCAGTTGCTGTAACACAGACTGCATCACTCGAACTTTTATCCAAAGCAAGAACTATCTCCTAACATTTTAAACCTTGCTTTAATCACAAAGGATAACAGATAGCAACATAAATGCTTAAGATATCCCTTCTGCTACAGACTTTATGATACGCATTGCATTTCAGATGGTATCTCTCAGTCTTAACACGTTTTGTCTGTTTCAGTGATAAAAGCACTGAGCCCTCTCCAAAGCTCATTGTGCTTACCCACATCCACTCAAAAACTTCCTGTGAGTCACTGGCCCAAGTTTCACAGTTGGCTGTATAATGAGTGACCACTGCTCAGCTTCCAGAAAGTTCCACTGAATGCAGTGTGGTTCTGTTTGGCTCTAGATGTCTGCTTGCAAAGACATCGAATCATTTAATTGCCATTAAATGTACTTGAGCACACAACAAAAAAGTGTTCAGGACAGGGTGACGAAACTCAGTTCTCTTAGAGGTCTGTATTTTAAACTTCTTAATATTTTAAGAGTTTTAAAAATCAAACCCTGATTTTATGTTGGGATGGACCTGAAAAATCCCTAAACTCTCAATTAAGAAATGTGTTATATTAAGTTTTATGCCATGATCCTACATGACTGTGGAACGCGTTCAGTAACTGATTCAATTCTCTTGAAGTTCAAGAACAGTAGGCACAAACTACTTCTCAGAAGCCAAGCAATGATTTTACTGCAAGACTGCAACTGTCACTGTTACCAACACAAATGCTGCATACATGAACAACAGCTAGATCAACTACTATATCTTAAGAGTTTCTTTCCTATACCCTATATATATCTACATTCTGACATCTCAGCACTGTATTTGTTACCTCCACTGAGACTGGAGTCAGAAGCTAGACACTTAATGAAAAAGCTTACTATGAAATTAGGCAGTAATGGAGAGGTTACTATACCTAGGTTTTGAAATTATTTTACTATTACCTAAAACTTGGGGGAGAGGTTAGTACTAACTCCAAGAAACATTATCTTCCCAAGTAATGCAATGCTGTAAATGCAATCCATCCATGAAGTGCTCTGTGAGCATCAGGACTGAGCACAGGGGGGAGCCATTTAGTCATAATCTTTAAATTGCATCTAAGAACTCAAACTGAGGATCAAGAGTGAAAGGCAAAATTGCTATCTGTAAAAGGTAAAAGTAGCTACTAAAAGACATGGAAAAAGTGCTTTTACATAAATGAAATCTGAGCAACATTAAGAAGAGAAAATTATTTCCACAACGCGATGTTACTGAGAAAAAAAGACAATAAAAGCAACAATAAATGAGCCGCCATCTATTCCCTCATCTGTTATAAGCCCGCTTGATCTGAGCAGCAAAAAGGAAAGAAATCTCTTTCAAATTACTATCTACCTGTTTAAATACATAGATGCTACACAGTGTCAGCAACCAGCACCGGTGCGGAGGGCACCCACTGAGATTATTACCTGCTTTATGGTGAAGTCATTGATAAGATGATGATTGTGTTCATTCAAGTTGCAGTGCAGGGTAACACAGTCACTGTGGAACAGCAGGTCCTGCAAAGTGCTCACCCGCTGCAGTCCCAGAGCACGCTCCATGCCATCTGAGAGGTATGGGTCATAGAAAAGCACACTGAAGCCAAAGGCTTTGGCACGTAGCGCTACTGCTTGCCCAACACGTCCTGGAACAAGATAAACATGCAATGAGAACAGATGTGAAGCAGCTGGTGTAAGGTAGCCTCCTCCTTCCTACTGCAAATAGTTGTACCAAACCACACTGTTCTGCACAGTAACCAGAAGATGGTAAAAAAGAGGTGGCTCCCATCCCACTTGAAATCATCGCTGAGATCAGAAACATTACATCTGAGCTATTTCACACCACCCTGTTCAAAACAAAGCACCTTCTGCAACTGGAGATGTGAAATGCCAGAAGATGACACGTAATCTGCAATAATCTGTGCAATACAAGGGCTTGCCTGCTGGGCCTGTTTATGGTAAAACACTACCGCTTGTGAACCCAGCCTGCCAAGGACTTATCCTTACCATGTCAGACCAGCTGGCTTTAATAAAAAGCTATAAAATTAATCCTCAAAAATGGATGCAATAAAAGAGAATTTGTTTAATCTGAAGCTCAACCATTCTCAATGTGTGCAATCTGCTTTCTGAACTAGTATTTTCTATCATTCTGAGTAACACTCTTTCAGCATTAAAATGCCTATAAGAATCCTGTCATCTAAGGCTTTAAAAAAATGCTGTATCCATCTACTCAAATGATGAATAAATACAGTCCCTCATGGCGCCTAGTTGAACAATAGTGGGGTATCAGTTGGTATTCACATTGGCCTTTGTTTTCCTCTGTTCCATTTTCCTTACTGTCATACTACAGAGCTGTGCCTGAAACTGCTGTATGGGCATGACTCAATGCCACATGCCATCAGGAGGTGTGTATATCCCCTTCAACTAACTACCAGTAAAGCACAGAGTTGGGGAAAAGTGAGTGAGTACATCCAGTGAGCAAGGGTACTGAAGAACTATAACATACTTTTTAGGTCAGAAGTCTACACACTAGATACTCAGTTTAGAGTATTACAAATGTTAGATAAAGACACCTCAAAAGCAACACTCAACACACCATAATAATCACATCTCACCTGAAAAATAAAAAGTCAACAATTTTTCTTTTATAACATCCATGTTTGTTCAAAACTGAATCCACTTAAGAGAGGGAAATCCCATCTCTTTCCAATTGTGCTTGAAGGGATTTCCCTCTGCTTTTCAGTTGCTCCTTAAATACACTTAAGAAACCACAGGAAGAAAGGGTTTTTGTTGATCATTTAACCTGCACACAGCAGTTCTGCAGTGCTTAGTGACTGATGTGCTTGGAATATTAAGCAATATGTCAATCTGATGGAGGCTGTCTGCTTTTCTTTGACGACACCAAGTTAAAATACTCTTCAAAATCTTTTATTTCAATACTTGTGTTCATGCTATTTGTTTGCTTTCCAAACTGGTTTTTATAAACTTGAATGAGACCATTTTCAGCACAAACACTGTATTATTTTCCAGAGTTCTGGCATGTTCACAGCTCAAGGAATCAGTCACACAACCGTAAACTGCTTTTTAAAACAAAACATACAGCTTTTACTGCAGCTCCATTCATTTTTCACATGCAACACTGTTGTCTGTTCTTCTTTACACTCTTTACAACACTAATACCCAAGGAGATTCACAACAGTGATATCTCTTACAACAGACTCTCCAGTTAAAGCTACACTTTCTATTCATTGCAATAAGGCTAATAAACCAAAGCCTTTAGTGTGCACAAGCTTTCCTCCTGAAGCACTTAGAAACCACATGCCAGAACTGTCCTATTACAATTACTTTATGGGATAAAACTCTTCTGCAACTGGCAATTCATATTTAGTCCTAGTCATCATAAAAATACATAGGTGGGCACATGTTCTTTGCCAGTTCCTTTTTAAACTACAGTCTGACAAGATAGGACAAACACAAACCTACACCACTTTGTTTTCCTTTCCTGAAAAACTACAGAACTCTCGGGCATGAAGGTGGGCTCCAATCTACCTCAGCACATCAAGAACAACAGAACAGCACGCAAAGCATCCCACCTGCAGGACAAGTCTATCTTAAAAGCATTTACAGTTGCTATGAACAGTGACGGCTGCTTCCAGGGAAGGTAAATTCTGAAGTTTACAACATTAAATTAACTTCTTAGTCTATAGTGTGGAAAGAATGCAGAAAATATGGCATACAACTGGAAAAAGAAGCAGACAGGAACACAAGCACAGGCTTCGAAGCCACAAAGCCCTAGCAAAGCCCATGCATCATCCTTATGACAGCATAAGCATGAAGAGAGACTGAAAAATGCCTGGGTCTCCTGTAACAATCCAACCCATCTACTCTGCCCCAAGACTCACAGCTTGTAGGTGCCTCTGACCTTGACTTTGCCAATGACCTGATTTGAGGGTATAGTAGCTGCAGTTGTCAATGACCCCTGCTCAGCTTTTTGTTAAAGAATGTGCATCTCATGCTGGTATTACAAAGTTCCACAAAATTCCCTTGATACTGTGGAAATGTTGACGACCTGCCTGCAGACTTCCATGGAAGGAAAAAGTGCTTTCACTTAGCAGCTCTTTCCTGCCTATGCAATAGTAATAGAGAATCTGGGTAATTTTTCTTCCCTCTTGGAGAACTTTGAAATGTGGAGAGAGCCATTTTGCTGCATTTCCTGCTGAGCACATTAACACAGCTAGTGAGACCGCTAAGAGTACATCATTTATTGCATGGCAATACCACCCAACCCTCAAGCCTTAATACTGTCTGAAAATGCAGATTGGTATTTTGGCCAACATCTAGTTTAATGTGGGACTGTTGAGAGAACAGAGTAGGTGAGGAAAGTCGAACTGAGCAATGACATTCATTGTGCTGTGGAGACAAATGTACTTGGAGGAATTTCACCTCTCTTGAGTGAGGAAATGGATTAGCTATTAGTCATCAGCATTTGTAACTGGGAAGGAAAAGGAAGGGAGTGTGACTTCAGTGCTTTCACTGCTATAAAATCATCATTACGGCAGAACCAGGTCCAGGTACCTATCATCCAAGTTCTTACAGGCTGCTCATAAATATTCTCCTTTTGAAAGAAAACCACTAAATGTCTAGATATAAGGTGAAAAGGTAGCTTCCCCCCCCCCCCTCAATTCAGGGCTTATTATCCACACTTGTGATGCATCACTTGAAATATAGGACGCTGGATAGTAATAAAGATTTAAAGTGACAAAGACAGCCATTTAATGATGTGATATTATTATTTATGAAAGGCTCAAAGAATCACACACTTCATAAAGACAGAAAGAAACACATGCTCTGCCCTAAGGAGCTCAGAGGCTAGCCAAACAACAAAACAATGATGGATGGTATCCTACAAGCAGATGAAGGAGGCATTATGCTGTTGAGTCTCTGCTTATCTTCAAGCTCAATACAAGCAGAGGATAAGAGATGGGGTTAACTTTAAAGGAGAAGCATGGAGTAATAGGATTAAGCAGGACAGACCAAGTGTCAAAGCAGGAATATGTATGAGAGGAGGCAAAGAAAAGAGAGTGGGTGATGGAAAGAAGGAAAGTGAGTCATGAAACTTGGCTAGACCAGTGGATAAGGAAGTGAGTAGCTGAAGGTTTGGATGGAATGACTATGTCATTCCCTAGCACAGAGATAGGCAACAGCTAGAGTGTTTCTCTTTAGCAAAATGAGAGAAAAGCCCAGGAACAGACGTGAAGAAGGTCTGGAGTTAGCATTTACAGCAGCAAAGTGATAAATTTAAGCAACCCACTGCTGAAGAGACCACGATTTCAAGACAAAAATAGAGAAACATAGCTGTGGTTGAGATACAAGATGATCTCAGACACACATTAATGAGAAAGTACAGAAACAGCAGCACTGCCGAGAACGAGAGAAAAGGCCTTAGTAAGAGGTGATGAGAATCATTTATTTTGTGTGCAGTACATTCAATTCACAGCTCCTCAGTGCTGCATCACTTCTGACGTTGACATGTCTAAATAATAAAGTAATAAACTGAGGCAAAACTACAGATGTAGGAAGAGGCCACTAGTAGAAAAACATGACCTAAGGGCAACAGTCTTTTGAAGGTGGTTGTAAATACACCTTTTAGTCCGAAACTAGAGACAGGAAGCCTCTTGCAGTGAGTGATTTGTAATAAAGAAGAGTGTATCATAGCCCAAGTGCCTAAAGTGTTCACATGTAAAGTCTAGTACAGCTCCGTTTCCGTATCTTCTAAGACCACATTCTTGTCCTTCATTAACACATAGCAGTTTGTGAGAACAGGTCAGTATTAATATGTTGTGCCTATTCACATACATGCACAAAAAGAAAGAGTGAAAGTTTTCCAAACTGACTTTAAAACTTAATTTTCCCTGAAATTATGAATATTCTATTGTAGGAAGAGAAATAGAAACAATAAATGGCTAGATAAAACGGTTAGTAACTGTGACAGATGTGCACCTTTGCAATCAGATTTTTCTAGCCTTTTAATATACTTAAAACATGATTTATATTTAATGATGCGCACAAAGAGCTTGCTTTTTAAAACTACACCCCAAACCTACCATTTTATGTCACTTTACGCACATATTGGCAATCTGATTATCCCTTAATTTCTCTGTAGTTTTCAGTCAGTCACTTAAAAGCAACACACGCAAAATTCACTTCAGGAAATCAATAACCAATGACATTTTTTTCTAATCTCAGTCTGGAATTTGTGCAACATGGGGAAAAAAAAAGGAATGTCAACAGGACAGCCATCTCCAGCAAACGTGCACAGAGGATGTGAGCCAAGGCTTGGGCTTCTAAAAGGAGGTATGCATTTCCATTTTTAAACACTGCAGGTGATTGTCTATTATTTATGTACAGATGCTATGACTGCGAGTGCAATAATCACTGTTTCACTGAGGTGCAACAAATCACATGGGTATAGATTTGGGAAAGCAACTTCGTGACTAACTTCTTGGAAGTCATATTTTGAAGGCAATTCTTTTGACTGCGAAGATGTTTCTGGTGTGTTGCATACTCATTTAAATGAGTACTATGTAACACCAGGCTATTTTCAGCTTCCAGAAGTAAAGAGTTTGTAGCCTGAGTTATTTGACAGCAATGTGTAACTGGAAAAGTCATTTAAGTGTGATGCCTTGTTGTCAAAGTTGCATTATTAATTCCTGTGGATAAATACCACAGCAATTACATCCACAATCTATCAGATCTTTGATAAGACAAGCACATGACTGAATAATTTTTATATAGAAACTAACTTGCTTGTTTTTCTTCTCTACTCCTGTAACAGACAGTAATTAATTCATCTCAAGTAAGCCTGTCCATCTGTTAGACGCTGAAGCACATTTAGGGCCATTCAGAGAGGTAAGTAGGTGATTTTATTAGGTCTGGAAACATTTCAAACTTTCTTGCATATTTTTTTCCTCTCATTCGAGCTGAAATACAATTTCAGATGCAGCTCAACCACACACATGAAAGAACTTCTCTGCAGACTGTTACTGCAGCAAAGGCTTTTCAGCTATGTTAAAAACAGTATAAGGAAAAAGGCAGAAACAAAACCAGATATGACAGCGGACAAGAAATAAAACATCTGCATTGACACCAGTGACACCAGGCTGAAGCAGCAGATCCTTGTCCTGGAAAAAGGAGTTGATGGTGTCTCCTCTTTAACAAGTGTGCCTCACATCAGGAAATACAGCAACAGAAAGATGTATGGAAATTCAAAGAATTACTTGGAGAATATCAGCAACTAAGTTAAGTTTTCTGAGGGAAATGATGCCTAAGGGACATACCTTTGAGACATATAAACATCAGGAACGGATGACATGGAAATGAATGAACCAAGTGTTCAGTTTTTATAGCTCAAATATTCATCCTTTTGTTTAAAGCAGCAAAAGGTGAGGAGTATTAAACCACCTTTTAAGCCAACTTACCTAATCCAATAATGCCCAAAGTCTCCCCTCTGATCCTGGCAGCTCCAGAAGCCACTTCCCGAATCTGTTCAACGCTCTGTACTCTCGTGCCTTCTCGCAAGGCCTGGTGGAGCCAGGTGGTTCGCCTGTACAGGTTCAGAATGTGGCACATGGTAGAATCTGCTGTTTCTTCTACCGAGGCAGCTGGCACATTACACACTGCGATCCCTGCAAAGAGTGGGGGGAAAGGATACCAGTTGCCAAACATTTCTTACTTTTTCATATTTAACAGCAAATTCAGGAGTATGAGACTTAAATTTCCAGATTTAATCTTGCCCAAATACTAGGTTTCTGACTGTAATGGCAGACAGAATAATTGACATAACAGTTGATAAATATGCGTAAACATATTTTTTTCTGATTTTTCTATTACTATTTATTGTGTTTTCAAACTAAGGCAAACACCAAGCAGACCACTGAAACCACAAAAGGCAATACTAAAGATGTCAGACAAGTTTACAATGCAAGTCTTGGTGTTTTACATGCACACTGAGTTAGGTGTTTTGAATAGCAAAGAGAAGTCTGCCTTGCACTCAAAAGTGAGGTTAATGATCATTGTTAAGGTATCTATATAAGATACCTTAGGTATCTGTACAAGTTCTAAAGGATATAACATAATTTATCATGACAGCTATTCGTATAAAGACCTCACAGGATGACTATTAGTATTTCCAACTCATGTATGGATAATCATGACACAGGGAGGGACAATTGGTTTTGTGTTGGAAACGGTTTGTACAATCACAACAAACAGAATCCAGGTCCTTTCCTGATCCCTCAACTTGAGGAGATAACCCATCTAACTGTCATTAGGCACTCATAATATTTTTCATTTCAAAAATCACATCAGGATTGTAACTGCATGCAAGTTACACCATTCTGCTTTTTACCTTCCAGTACTCAATCCAGGGCACTTAAGCAAAATGGTTACTTGAGAGTTGGTGTCCTTTCTGACTTCTTTCTCTTTACTCTATTTACTACATGTTCTCTCTCTAATCATCAAGCTTCCACAAATGTCTCTCTCTCAGTTCTGCTGAGATCACAAGCAGTATAATTTCACGGTGGGGAAAAAAATGTTTTGTATCGTAAAACCCACCCTAATACTATTTTCACTTTCTAGTTGTTCGGGTTTTTACATAAATAAATATTCAATGAGTCTTCAGCTAACACCAGTATAGCTTATGAAGCAAGGAAAACCACATTCTCTTCAATAATAGTAATAGCAGTAATCTGGCAAATAATAAGCTCATACCATATTTATCTGTGTTTTACATTCAAATGCCTTCATTCTGCTGCCCAGTACTTTTTTACAGCTTGCTTCACATCAGTAAAACCAACATGTGGAACATGTTGGTTTTTCTTTCCTCTGCTGTGGAGATACAGTGTCTGCTGAGTCACTGCTCTTAGACTTAGAAACCAAGATAAACCAGCATCATTTGCTGGAATATTAATCTTGGCATTGTGCTAACATCAATGGTAGGATGAAACTCACACGTTTTTCTTTAAACAGGGAAAAAAAACATGAGTAGGGGGGAAAGAACAAGACTGAAAAGTAGCATCCCTTTAAGTGCATTGTATGGAACAGCTGCATTTGTTTATACAAAAAGTCATTTTCATGGAGGAAAAATGCAGGTTTTAGATGGCAAAACAAATTTAATAAGCATGTCTCTTGATAGCTGGCATCAACAAAACAGTGCTTTAAAGAGAACTTAAGAGTTATATTACATATTTGGGAAGGGAAATAAGGAACTGAATTCACTGGACACCTTCCTCCCAAACAGGTTTCCTTATGAGACTTGAGGAACAAAAGTCAAGTAATTTCTCTCCTGAACTGTAGGAAATTTTTTCCCTCTGTCCCCCAGCTTTAAAGCCAGCTTATTTCTGAAAGGCAGAAATATTGTAAACCAAAGAGAGTATCAAAAGAGGGGCAAGGATACGAAGAGACATCTCACGGGGGAAATGACTGCACACTCCTATAGCATGTCCATCGCTCCTATGCTCCCTTCCCTTTTCCCACCACTTTCAGTGATCTTGTGCAGAGATTCAATGCTGAAATGCTAGAAAATGCAGGAGTCAAAGGGCATCACCCTGACTCCCACTTCATTTGCATCCAGCTACACTCACAACTGGTACATATTTTCCAGTCAACAATTAATAAAGTAGAGAAAAAGCAGACCAGATTGTAAAGATTTTATCCGAGAAATGTGTTTTCATGCATTTTAAGAAGAGTAAAAGCACTAACATGAGAATAATACTTAAAAGGAAAAGCTGGTAACAACCCCGTGAGCCAGCTCTATGATAAATAACTCAAAAAGTTACTATGGAAGCACAGGAATGTGTCAGACTTTATGGTCTATACACTATATTTCAGAACTGAATCAAAGCTTTTCACAAAGAGCAATTAACTCTCATATTACCTCCTTGAGATGCATATTATTTGCATTAGTTCAACAAATGGAAAGTGATTTGTCCCTCTAGAGGTGAGTTACTGTTTAATTCCAAGCATTTCACCCTAACTATTAAAATCAGAGCTCTTACACTGTGAACATTCCAGCATTTACTGGCTTCTGATAGAGGACAATTATTTTTCATAAATACTGGAATGCACAATCAAGACAGATTCCAACTTCATAACTCAGTCTAATCGCAACATAGGAATTGAATCATTAGGAATGTGGCCATTTAGCATTTCATACTAATGAGAATTTCCCAAATCTGCTGTACTCTGGCTTGAAGCTTTATGTGGATGCATTTAAATTGTAAGTTTGGGTTACAGTCCAGCACAGAAACTTGCAGAAACAAGCCCACAAACCTGTAAAGCTTCTCCTCTTACCAGAGATGCTCTGCTAAATCGGGCTTCTGACTGGTCAGCACCTTTGTTATGTACCTAGATTTTGGCTCTTGATCTAGGATTTTACCCCAGGCCACTCTCTACATATATATATATATATGTATGTATATATGTGTGTTTTCTACATATATATGTGTTTTCACAATGCACGTACCTAACTGTGGCACTATTTACAGTACAAAGGAACACAGCCTTGCATACTTTTGGACTTGATCTGTTCCTTACAGAAACTCACAAAGAAGTTGTTAGCCTCTGCCTGCTGAGCAAACTACACCAGCTGGTTATTTTACTAGCATCTACTGATAAACAGATAGTACTACCACTCCTCACTATAACAATGAGGTTATTATTAGGACTAAGTACTGTCCCATTGAAATAAATAGCTCCAAGATTTTCCCACAGCATAATGGGAAACATACTTGGTCACCTCAACCTTAGAAAAGAAACAAAGAAAACATAGTGGTAGTCTGACCTGTGGACTATAGCCAAGAGATGGTTTATCTTAAGTAAGAAAAGTACAAATCAGATTGTTGCTTTTTTACAGTGAAACACCAAGCACCATCTCCTCATAGCTCCAGTATCTGAATTTTTTCTGAAGCAGCAACAACTAATTCTCCTATAAAATCAATATTTCTACTTTATGGAGTGGTTTCGTACTCAATCTCATGCATCATAAATAAGTCTCGGACAGTTGATAATGACCCTCATTTTTTATTCAAACAGTAGCAGTAGTATGCCATGCTGAGGGAATTGTATTTTGTGATTAGGTTACAGCATATGCAGTTAAAATATACAACCAGGGTGAGAAAGAAAGAGTGAAAAATTATTGCCATACTACTTGGGTTTATACTGAACAGGCTGATTGCCATCCTGTCGCAAAGCTGTTAATATTATCACTTAATTAACTAATGCTAGTATCTCCATAATGATTTTGCAACATTTTGATGGGAAAATTATACAGCTTACATACTATGTTAGCATAAAATATACAGAAAACATTAACGCACAGACTCAGACGCTATCAGATTTCTGGAGGCAAGCGTAAGATGTAAAATAATGTCTTTAACAGTCATACCTAAATCTCCAGCAGATTTGATGTCAATATTATCAAAACCACTGCCAATTCGGACAATTATTCGAAGTGCTTTAAATTTCTCCAGGTCTTCTCGTGTTAAAGTGATAGTGTGATACATCAGTGCACCCACTGCTTCATTTAGTACCTATAAATAAAATGGAAGAAAAAACACTTATTTTTTTTCTTTCTTAGGATCTCCCCTTTATCACATATACATATTTTCAGGTATAAAAAGACTGCAAAAGCATTAAATCCAGCTCTTTCATTTTAAAAGTTATTTCTCCAATTATCTTCCAGTCTCTTGTTAGTCTTTTCCATCTGATGTATCTGTTCTAGCATGATGAGATTAGCTTTAGAAGAACTAGGTGACCAGCATTTGTGTTCTTATCATGAGGGAAAACTCTTCTTACTTCACAGGAGATGCTCTGTATTACTGAGCCCTAAGCATCACTGGATTGCATTTGCACATGCAGAGGAAAACACAACATGGGAGCAAGCACTCACTGTAAACAGTAAGTACTTTTATGCTTAGGCAGCTGACATTCTGTTTTGAATGGAGTCACAGAACAGTATCTCTTCACCATACACACAGTGGTACAGGCATTCACCGTGCTATTAAACCACTTGATACCTGAATAGAACACATTCAGTAGTCATTACAGAGCCCTTAAACAGAGACTGAAATCTGTCAATTCATACAGAAGAACAAAGCGTTTGTCCCTTCACTGTCTTGTACTACAAGTAACAGGAAACTGGGTATCATATAAACTGGTGTAACAGGGATGTCAAACTAGACATTAACCAGAGAAAAAAAGCACCCCTAAGAAATGAGAAACTGTACCAAAGCAAAAATGTTGCAAAACAGAAAGAAAAAAAAGAGAAATAGAGTGACTATGCTAAAAAAACAAGTATAGAGAAGATCTGAAAGGTCTGAAACCACAGCATCACAGAATGGTTTGAGCTGGAAGGGGCCTTTAGAGATCATCCAGTTTCAACCCCTTGCCACAAGCAGAAACACCTTCCACTAGACCAGGTTGCTCCAAACCCTGTCCAACCTGGCCTTGAACACTGCCAGGGATGGGCACTGGGCAACCTGTGCCAGGGCTTCACCACCCTCATAGTGAACAATTTCTTCTAATATCTAATCTAAATATATGCAAATTGGAGAATTTCACTTCTCTGTACTTCTGCCTTCACTGCAGTACCCAATGTCCTCATCATCTATGAGACCAAAACCATGCACAAATCATTTCAATATTTAAACTAGCTATAACGACTTCAAGAGGCTCCTGTGATGAACTTCACAAAGTTCTGCAGAGGCTCTGAATTTCTCTGTTGAATAGACTTTTGGGTCTGGTACATGTACAGATTCTGGCATCTGAGTCCTTCCAGCTCATGCGAGCACTGAAACTGGTGGAAGCTAAGATCTGCAGCAGTAATTTTCTAAATTAAAATACAGGAAGAAAAAGCTTTAATAAAAACAAACTCAAGACAATGAAAGAAAACTGCTTCTTACTGAACACTCCACCAAATGAGTTACACTATTTCAACAGGTGTTCCTGGATTGGTAGCTCCAGTTTTAAGTCAGATAAAGACCAGAATTCTTTAAGCAGAATTTGGATTTACTTGTAAGAGTGAGAACTTGGAAAAGAAAAAAAAGAAAGAGAAATTACATATCTTTAAAGAACATGGCTACAACGCAATTCAAGGAACAGCTGTAGGCTCTGATCTTATAAATGATTATACACAAAAACCTCCTTGATTTTAATGGTACAAACAAGTCCTTTAGAGATTACATCTAGCAGCCACCAGTCAGAGACTGCACTCATCAGAATGTGTTTCCTTGAGCTGTTACACAGGGTTAAAAAGACCCAAACCAGTTTATTGGTTTTGCTTCTACAGCAACATTACTGTTGGTATGGACCAAGCCAAAGCCCATGCCTGAGGCAGCCTACACAAGAAACAGTCCCTCTTATAACCAAAATGCCCTCAGGTGTTTTTTCCTATTAATTCCCAAAAGGAAATGGTTCCAAAATTTCACAGTTCAAATTATATGAAAATTTCTTCTCATTTCCAGTCTCAATTTATTCACAGTCCAGCTTGCATCCATTTGTGCTGGCACCAGTGCTGGCCATTTGCTTAAATTGTGCTTTTTCTCCTTGGTGTTTACAATCCAAATGTATTTATAGACAACGATCGCATTTGTTTGACTAGACTTCGTAAGCCTAGTCCTTCCACTCCTGCCTAGGATGATGCCCTTCTACCCCTTTGATCAAGTCTAGCACTTCCCCACTGTGCTCATACATGTCTAATCTCAATTCTTCAGTGGGTGACACACAACTGCACCCCATGTGCTACTAGAGATCTTGCTCCACACTCTTACACCAACACTAGCATGGTCAGCAGCAGTGTATGCACTCAAAACCTCATTCTAATGAAGCCTCAACATGATACGTGATATTTCTGCATGGTCATCATCACATCCTTTGACTAATACATAAATCCAGACCTTTCTCCCTGAAACATGTGTTTTACATTTCCCAATTTTTTTTTGTAGGACTTCTTTCTCCAAGCCACAGCACTTGTTACTTCAAGCCTCTATGTCCTCAAGTTCTTTATGACATCCTGGTTCTCTCCACTTTGCCATGTTCTCCACTCTATTTTATCACATACATCTCTTTCTGTCCCTCCTAAGTTGCTCTAGAATGTCTGTGATGCGGGAGAAAACATTTACTACGTAGTTGCTTGAAGCAAAAACTGAAGTAGCTTAGAGCTTACAAGAACACACCTAAGGCTCTTACGATAGTCAGACTCCTCTTCCAGCCTGGAGAAGCCCAATGGTGTGTGTGGTTTTGTGTGTGTAAAACAGAGAGGACTGTCTTAAGGACTGCATTCCTTTAAGGACTACATTCAATAACAGGTAAAGACAGCTGAAGTGGTTCAGACATTTGTGTTTTAAAATCTTAGCGTTTCATTTGGGAAGCAGCTTTTCACTTCATAATCATACATATTTTATTAACTCAGCCAGTCAAATTTGGATTCTAAGAGCACCAGTCTGGACCCATTACACTACATTTTGAGCCCATCTAGGTTATGACTTGGCACTAGGAGGAAACAGGAAAGTACTGGAAAGGTTGCAAATGCACTCAATAAAAGGAAAAAAACATTTCTCAACTATGGCTTAACATTGGCAATAGCCATTTCCACAGGCAGTTATTTACCCATCATGTGGGATATGGAACAAACAGATGTAAACAACGAATCTTTTAGATTGTCCTTTCAGTGTTTGAGGCTCTCCTAGGATTAAGCACAAGTCAGCAAAGAAATCCACTGCCAAAAATGTAATATTCTGCAACTGTGTATTATTTTACATTAATTTGAGAATTAAATCCTACTTGTTCTTTTGAAACTGGCCATGAGATTTAAGCATGCCAAAAAGGCAGAAAATAACAGCTGAAAAAGTGAAGTTAGAAACATTCATCAATGCTGAATGTTTCTCAATGCCACTTACAGATTTAAAAAGCAAACAGTATAAGTTCCTGTATTGTGGAATTATTTGCACATATGATATTCCAAGTCATTACATATACTAAATGCACACGGTGAAGTTTGACAAGCTTGTCAGTGAGTAAAATCAAAACTTGACCTAAATCCAAGTATAACACATGAAACTGAAATCCAGCATAAATGTGAGCACTTCTGGAAAATGAAATAAACTTTAGAAAAGAAATAACTGTGCATAGGAGTCACTTACTGATCACTTACAGAAGCACACCCAGTGGTAGATTCATGAGAGAAACAGGGAGTGTAAGCAGGGTTTTTCCATCGTTTTCCGTAACTTGAATGATACAACATTCACCAATAGTACAATTTTATTGTAAAGATGCCAACTCGCATCAGTTTGAGTAAGATAACATATTTAACAAGTAACTCAAAGTTCAGATGAGCCCAAATCTGTGGCAGTCAGACAATACCCCTTCATGATCTCTTGCCGCAGGCAAAATATGACAGGGAAGAAGCAGAGTTTGCTGTGTACCTTCAACAACCATTCCTGCTTTCATCCAACTACAACTGTGCTTTTTGGGAAGAAAGAATCCAAGATAAAAGTTTAAACACAGGACATGAGTTGGCTGCCTTCCGTGACCCATCTGCGTCATTTCTGTTCCTTCAGACTTACTTTCCCGTGAAGCTACAGCACACTGCTTGTTGAAAGTCTTTTGCATACCCTCTGCAGTGAGCTGACATCCTTTCCAATCACAGCTGCTCAGACAGGTCTCGGTGCTGTTCAACCTCAAAATGACTACTCTGCTTTCAAGCTATGCTAGGTCTCCAAGGCTCTTAAGAGACCATAAGATGCTGTAGTAGACATATCAGACCAAGGCTCTTAGGAGACCATATGACACATCTCTATTTCAAAGAATTCAACGTATCTCAAGGACTGAATACTGAAGGTTGAAATCCTTTTAAATGTCTTCCTATCTGTTTTGTTTTCCCTCATTTCAGCATGTCCTGGGTTCAGCAATTGCAGTCAGTTTTTCTCCTCCTTAGTAGCTGTGTTTTGACTTAACTCAGGAACAAGGCTGATAAGGCCGATGTTTTTGGTTGTTGCTGAGCAATGTTTGCCCTGACCAAGGACTTTGTGAGCCTCATGCTCTGCCAGGGAAGAGGGGAGGCCGGGAGGAAGGGGGGACAGGACCCAAGCTGACCAGGGAGGTATTCCATACCATAGCACATCATGCCCAGGGGGCTAACTGGGAGTTACCCGGAAGGAGAGGGAACTTCCCTGTCGGGCTCATTTTCGGCGGGTGGTATCACACCCTCTTCCCTTGTTCTCCTTGTCGTTATTATTATTGGTGATAGCGATAGTGATTTGTGTTATACCTTAGTGACTGGATTGTTATTATCTGAACCCATGGGAGTTGCATTCCTTCAATTCTCCTCCCCATCCTTCCCGGAGCGGGGAGGAAGGAGGGGAGGGCAAGAAAGGGGGGTTGAGTGAGTGAATACGCTGCGTGGCTGGGTTTAAACCACGACACAGAACCAGGTTATTTGAGCCACAATGCCAAACACTGCATAGTCACCACTGCAACACACCACTGCCTTGTGTAATTTGGGGAGGAACATCTTATTTTTATAAAAAAAAGCATAAACATGTCATAACAGCAAGGCCTCCTATTTGGTCATCTGGAGACACACTACTAGATTTCTACTAGATGATCTTTAAGGTCCCTTCCAATCCAAACCATTCTGTGATTTCACTATGAGAAACTGAACTCAGAAGCATATGGATCAAATCTAGAGTACAGAAACATAACCCAGTATGTAAACTGCCAAATTCCTTCAATGCAGAGACAGAACACATTTATAAATTACATCTTGAATATGACAAGGTATCATAATTTAAGGAGAAAATACTTCTAGAAAGTCATCACTAGAAAGTGATCACAATATTTCACCTGGTTTTGGCAACAACAGGGTACCACATTTTTTGGACTTGGAATCCATATGTCATCTCCAAAAAAAAATACGTTCCACTGTCACCAACACACTCAAGGTATTTGGGTGGAAAAAAGACCCTATACCTCAATGGAGTAGCCCCTGCAGTATTTCACTTACAAGAAGTAGCTGCACATCAAACTTGTGATCAACATGGGGAAGGTTGCAGCCAAACTGTAGCTGCTCTCAAGGCCTCACTACAGTGTAACTAAGACTACAGGTGAAACTAATGCCATTAAAACTCAAAAGAAAAGCCAGTGTGTTCACATGGTGTTTAGTAGGTCTCCAGACTTCTGATGGTTTATGCTGCTTTTTATGAGTTCCTGTTTCACTTTACAAGACTATCAGCTCAATGTTAGGTTTCTATGAGCCACAGCGCTGTCAGTAACCTATCCACGCCATAATATGCACTTTATTCAGCTAAGATACTGTCGTGTTTCTTTAGTGTCTTAGTGCAGACACTAAGTAATTACTACTTAAATTTCTACTCTACAAATATAAATATAAATAATATTTCATACAAACGTAAGTAAAACTTACTTGAAAGCTCCTGAAAACACTCTGAATCCCTGTACACTGACACACTCTATATACTACAGATGCATATACACGATACGTGTATTTAAAAAAGACTAGAAATAAGCTACTATTGAAAAATATATACATATACATACAAACACACACACAACTTTAGAAATAACATGCATAGCCTATAGCAAGGTTCCTTTTAAAAACTATATTGAAGCCAGTCTTTCAAACCTAGGATTTATCTGCAGTTTAATGCCAGCAGTCAATATGAGACTATAGGCTCTGAAAACACTTTTACTAAATAAAAGACTTTAATGAAAAAGTTTTAACAGGCCTTCTGTGTGTTACCTTGTCGGTTCTATTAATAAGACTGCTCTGTGTTCCATTTCAGTTCAAGTCTATCTGATGGATTGAACAGCTATACGAAAGGATCGTTATGGCATGAAAGTCACTGATGACAATGCATCAACCCACACAACTCTGTCCCAAAAAACCTGTTAATCATCACCAGCAATTTTCAAGCCCAAATGGTGCTTAGTAGAACCTGCTATTTGGAAATGAAAGGAATTTGATAACCAACTGTATTAGAATCTAATCTGTCTGTAAAACTGATATATGCTGCTTGCTGGGTAAAGCAGCACTTTCATTCTGCTTTTTAAAGGGTATGAGTTCAGAGGAGGCACTGGCAACCTGCCCCTTCCTGTAATGCTGCACTTGACCTGTAATAGTGCCACAGGCAAATTGAACAGATGTTGGCACAAGGGTCATTGAACACAAATACTGATTTTGTATACATCCTTACTGTGATAGCTCTGTGTTAACTACTTCACTGTAAAATGAGGTGTAACAGAAGTTTTTAGGATTTCCTTTGTCTTCATTTTTTTCAAAGTCTTTCAGAAGGAACCTGATCCAAGGCTCATTCAGTTTCCATACATTTACAAGGGTATGGATCAGGTCTGAGATGACAACATACTCCCAAGTACACATCCCTGTTCAGAACAAGGGAGCTTCCTTTCAATCTATATCCTTTGAGAATTTAATTTTGTTGGAAGAACTAAAATGCTGCAACTGCATCATGAATATAAACAGCGCTGATGGCACAATGCAAGACTGCAGCTTTACTGCTAAACAAAGAAGGATCTGAAGCTGGAAGAATTATCTTACTTAGCCACTGATATAATAGAAACAAATCAAAGACTCAGCTGAACAACAGCACCATTCTTGACTTGTTTGTAATCAGGTTCAAAACATTTGTTGCATTATGAAAGCTCTTCAGCTCTTCTTTGAAACAGTCTTAGATAAAACTGTAATGACTGGAGCTGTTTGTACATTTAATTCCTGTGTAAAAGCATGATTGAATAATTCCAAGTCCTACACCACGGAACAGGAAGTTCAGCTTTTATTGTTTTTAACTTCAACTAAAAATATGGAAATGTAGTATCCCTGTGAAGATTATTTTGTGCTTGACAGGAGTCAAGGGATATGATACAGTCTTATTTAATCACTTGTCAGGCTGAAGCACAGGTTCACAAGACAATTTTCCCCACTTCCAACCATGTAACCTATTTATTCTCTTTAATGTTCTGGTGAACGGGGTATCTACATGAAGCAGTAAATCCAGCCAAAAACACACCCTTTTCTTCTTCTAGCTGATTTGAGACAAGATGTAGGAAACCACATAATTACATGAAAAAAGAGAATGAGAAAATGCACACAGCTTCAAACAAACTCTTGACTTCTTGCCAGCCTTTCTGGATCAGGTCCGAGGTGACAACTTACTCCCAAGTACACATTACTGTTCAGAACAAGGCAGCTCCCTTTCAATCTGTATTCTTTGAGAATGTAAGTTTTGCTTAAAGATCATTCCTAATCAGCTGTGCTTCTTTTTCATTTAGGTTTGCAAGAATCACTTTATTTTCTCTCTGCTTGGTTGAGTCTATTGCCAGATCTTGCATATTACAGTTATACTTATCCCTTTGGAGCTACGCAGTGCACAGTAGAAGTCAGGAAGCCCAAAGAGTAAAGGCTTTGAACTCCAAAGACCTTAGGCAACACAAAGATGTCAAGAGTGCACTTGAGACTGTGATGCCTTTAAAGGTACAGAAACAGAAAGGAGGAGCAATACTGCAGAAATCAGAAGTGCCTGGGTGGATTGCCAAGAAGCCAGGAAAATGTGAATGGCACTGAAAGACAGATTGGAGAAGAAAAGACAGGGAGAGACAACAGGGCATGAGGCAGTGAGAAAAAGCAAATCAAGCTGGAATGAAAATGGAAGGAAGCTAATTATTTTTGATCATATATTTTGGATGAGCACCTGTATTTTTGCAGAATAAACCGAAATATAATATACATTTGAAAGTTACCAAGAAGACTGATTTACACACGGATCAATTGTAAAATAAAAAGCAGTTTAAACACAGTGGGTAACTGTTATTGACAGTAATGCAATCTCTAAGAAAGAAATTTACCCACCAAAATCTTACAGTACATTTTACCCTAAATGACTTAAGTTTCCTGGTAGGATCCAGTGAACCCAGTTATCCCATGATACAGTCTCACAAACATAATGCTCAATTTCATGCAGCTATACTCAACATGCAGAATAAAGCATAAAAACGCCTGTTGCAGCCCTTCAGGCTAGCTTGAAAACAAACTGCTTTTTCTAAAGTGGGTGAGGAAAAGATAATATCATCAGTAAAACCTTACATGTGAGTCATTTCTGAAGAAGGGTTACAAATGTCCTCTAACTACAGAGTTACTTCAGACCCTTGGATCATACTCAGTAAATGTCAGTGTTCACTCAAGCACTGTAAGCCTGATTTTCAAAAGGAAGGAAACGTACCTTCTCCATCCAACCTGTCCTCCGAAGCAGCAGCACAGGAAATGAACCCTTTCACCTGAGATGAAGCAAGTTCTAACACACATTATCATTTACTTCTGCCTTTAAACAAGTTACTTCTTTTCCACACTTCCTCAGCCATAAAAAGACAATTGAACTCTCTGGCATAAGGGAACTGCTACAGAACTGCAACTTAGGCTTTACCCAATTTGGAGTAAACCTTCTTTAATTAGCATGCTAACGCATAACAGTGTTTGCTGCTTTTGACCCCAAATAGGATTGGCATTCAAACCCTCATTCCTTTTCCTCCTTTCTGTATGTGTTACTATCTCTCAGCCTCCTTATTCCTCTATGAAAAATTACCTAGCTTGTGCTTTGCTCTCTCATAAACCACTACAAATTCCCCTTTTCCACTCTACTCCCTCTTGTTCCCTGGCCATCTTTGACACCAGTATTTTAAAACATCACGTGTCCCTGAAACTTTCTCAGGAGCAGCAGAAATCCCTTCTCCAGATTCTAAAATGCTTATTCCTCCAATGCCAACTCCTCACAAGCCTGTGATCAAGGCTTCACAATTGCACAAGCAGAGTTTACACCAGTTCTTACTTTCCCAGCCATCCTTTTGCAGTCTTTCACTACTTTCTTCCTTATTCAATTCTTAATTCATGTTTTCTTTTCCTACTACATTCCTCTACAGCCACCCATCTATGTGTATCAATGTCCATCACCTCTTTCAACCCCCATCCTAAATTTCCCAGTCTCTGGCCTTCCTCCTGCAACTTCAGGCTGTCTAAACATATCTTCTACCCTGTCACATTCAGCATTTCTTCTTAAAGACAAGAAATATATGGAAGAAAAACTAAATTTCACCTTCTGCTTTCAGCAAGCTCTTCTCAAGACTAAACCTTTTCCTGATTTTCAGTCATCTCTTCTTTCACAGTGGGGAACAGGCTTTTGCAAATTAACATCCATTATCAAATCTGTATTTTAATTAACAGGACAACATTGTTTAGTATGGCCAGGAATGGGCATTCATAAATACATGAACATCTTATACACTGCTTTAAATACATAGTATTAACTTCTATTATTATTAATTTCTAGCTTTGAAACTTTTCCTGAAAACAATTTTATATTTTTAAATATAAGCTATTATACAAGCACTATATACACACATATCTCCCAAATAAGGTACTACACAAGCACTACTAATACACATGTATTTTTCTACTGTAACTCTAAAGATGTGTGGAAAACAGCTGGTTTTGACAACAGATGAACACTTTTCACACAGAACTCTGAAAAGTGCTCAACAACTTCAGAAAACTGATCTCTCAGTCAACGTTAAAGTAACACAGTAAGAAGAAGGACTGGGGGTGTTGGTCAATAAGAAACTGAACATGAGCCGGCTGCAGTCTGTGCTTGCTACCCAGAAAGCCAACTGTATCTTAGGCTGCATCAAAAGGAACATGACCAGCAGGTCCAAGGAGGTGATCCTGCCCCTCTGCTCTGCTTTCTTGAGACCTCACCTAAGTACTGTGTGCAGTTCTGGTGTCCTCAACATAAAAAGGACATGGAGCTGTTGGAACAAGTCCAGAGGAGGCCACGAGGATGATCAGGGGAATGGAGCATCTCCCATACAAAGACAGGCTGGGAAAGTTGGAGCTGTTCAGCCTGGAGAAGAGAAGGCTGCATGGAGACCTCAAAGCAGCCTTCTAGTATCTGAAGGGAGCCTATAGGGATGCTGGGGAGGGACTGTTCATTAGGGACTGTAGTGACAGGACAACGGGTAACAGGTTCAAACTTAAACAGGGGAAGTTTAGATTGGATATAAGGAAGAAATTCTTTATTGTTAGGGTGGTGAGACACTGGAATGGGCTGCCCAAAGAAGTGGCAAATGCTCCATCCCTGGCGGTGTTCAAGGCCAGTTTGGACAGAGCCTTGGGTGCCATGGTTTAGTGGGAGGTGTCCTTGCCCATGGCAGGGGGGTTGGAACTGGATGATCTCAAGGTCCTTTCCAACCCTAACTACGATTCCATGATAATGAATGAAGGTTTGTGATTTTTGTCACAGAAATTTACTACCCGGCAGATCAGTTTGTGACTTTGTTAATCCAAACATTTTAAGACTGCATCACTGTTTGGACCGGTTAAACTCTGTATACAAACAGCAACGCACTGGCAGCTAGTGAATATATAGTTTCCAGATATATTACTGAGAGTTTTGAGAATTTATTATTTGGTATAATAAAAAACAAAGGATACAAGCTTTAGTACAATGCACTAACTACAACACTCTTTTGAAGATCAACAGTAGGTTACCACTTACCTATATGTTTTTCCAAAGCTACAGTCTGAGACACACACACTGACTTTCAGTCTCAAGATCTGAATTCATCTACCACACCCCTGATAACAGGAAAATATTGAGTGTTCCTAAGGCAGGCATTTGTGTCATACAGGAATTCCACAGTCTGGATGCATGAGAAGCAAATGCTGTTTATTTCAGTAAGCAAAGCAGAAAGCTATAGAAGTGGCACAGTTGCCCATGTTAGTGTTCACCTGAAGAGCAACCTGGTATTACCTAGTAAAAAAAGTGAAACAGCACGTATATCACTTATTCTCCATGTGTTACTTAGAGCCTGCAAATGGAATCCAGCTATTATTTCATTTAACTTCTGACAGTGGTGTGAGATAAGAAATGAATAAGGTCAATGCACTTTTCAACATAATTAAAAAGAAATACATAGAAATAAGGCGTTACATTACATTTTAATTCTGGAAACACAGGAAGATAAATGGCATTGAGACTAAAAAGCTTGGATTGAGTATTTGTCTAAATTTAGAAATTAAGTATTATACTTAATCATTGTCTTTGAACCTTAAAAAATAATCTTTTAATACAACAAAGAAAGAAAAGCCACACAAACCTTCCAGTATCTGTATCTCTGCACTTCCAACAGCCAGTGAAGTCAAGGAAGTTTTCATTACTTTACATCTGTTCTCAGGTTAGTTACTATAAGGCTGTCATTCATTACCACAATACTGAATAGTCTAAGGTGGCTGCACAGCGAAGCCACTGGTCTTGTTTTCAACAGATGTTGAAGAGAAGATTGAAATTAGCACTAAGTTTTGGTAAAAACCTACTGTTTCAGAACAGAATGTCACAACAAATTAGAAATTCAGGCTTGATGCCATCCCATTGACCATCCGACTGTAAAGATGGTCTTCAGTATGACAGTATAAACACACTGAAACAAAACCATGAGATCAGAACTACAGTATTCCCGACTTTGTATTTAGCTCCATAATTCAAGTATCATCTAAAATTAATAGTTTTAACTATCGTGTGACAAACAAGTAATGAACTGAGGAAAAGGGCGTTTGAAGTGCTGGGTATTTCCTAGTAGGAGCAATTTTCCCATTTTTCTATGCACATTAGATTTTGTTCTATCTAAAACACAGCTGAGCAAATCAAGGAAGTGATTTCAAGCCAGTACTGATGCGGCAGAAAACAACTTTAAATACCATTCCTGACTACTGCTCTGACGACAGGCAATTCCTGTGAAGAGATGGAGGCAGCAGGGTGAGACAGCAAACCTGACAGTCTGCAGAGAGATCCATCAAGGAACTACACACAGGGCTTCAGGAAAAGGGACTCCTATCTTGTGCTTCCCTGAACCACGAGAATGAGCACTTCTAGTGTGCTGATATAGCATAAACCCTTTATAGAATGGTTTAGGTTGGAAAGGACTTTAAGATCAGTCAATTCCAACCCCCCTGCCATGGGCAGGGACACCTCACACTAAACCATGTCACCCAAGACTCTGTCCAACCTGGTCCTGAACATTGCCAGGGATGGAACATTCAACGCTTCTCTGAGCAACCTGTTCCAGTGCCTCACCACCCTCACAGGAAAGAACTTCTTTCTTAGATCTAACCTGAACTTCCCCTGTTTCAGTTTGAACCCGTCACTCCTTGTCCTATCGTTACAGTCCCTGATGAAGAGTCCCTCCCCAACATCCCTGTAGCCCCCTTCGGATACTGGAAGCTGCTCTGAGGTCTCCACGCAGCTTCTCTTCTCCAGGCTGAAGAACCCAAACTTTCTCAGTCTTTATTGTTTAAGAAAGAAGAAAAAAAAAAAAACAACAGAGGAAAAAAGAAAAAACCAAACCGCACAACTTACATCTTTTAGAAGTTTTAACAATGAAAATGGTTTGTTTTTTTTTTTTTCACCCCCCAGAATAAAAATACTTTTCTTAAGAAATGACAAGGTGAATCAGTCAGTTGATGGATTCTCACCAGGAAGACGCTAACGTGAAATTGGCTACAGAAAATGAGATTTATTCACCTGATAACGGAAGGGAAGTTGGTATCAGTATTATTTTCAAATAGCTGGCTTCGTAAGAAAGCCATCAAAGAAAAGATTAAATCTTTCATCACATACAGAGACTTTAACGTGTTTAACAATGCCATATATTACAAGAACATGAAAAGCAAATAAACAATTAAACCAGTTTTGAACTTAAAATAGCAAAAAGCTTCTAAAAACCTGTCACAGACCCAAGCTCTGCTCTAATTAGTGGAGGACAAGTCTAACAAGGTATCTGTAGAGGAACAGGAATGCTGGGGCAATTCAGTTCAGCTGATACAACTCTTTTAACACCCAAATCACACTCAGCAGTCTACAGTACCATATGTACAACATGGATAGAGCCACTTACAAGCCTTTAAGTTAAGACTCATATCTGCACTTGTCCATCCTAGAACTCTATTGAAGAAGAAAACAAATCCCTGTGGAAGAGTCCCCTGATTGCCTTCCTCTGCACTGGGCTCCTCCTCTGTTGTCACATTTATTACCTTCACAGACGCTGTAAGGTTTGGTTTCAGGCTTTATCAGGTGAAGAAATACTTGGCATTTGAGGCTTACTCTGTTAGCCAACAAGTTCATTGAAAGCAATTCTACCTCTATGCAAATATGGATGAGAAAAGGTGCTATTGCTGTCTAAAAGGCAGCAGGGATTTGGGGTAGACATGAGGCCTTCATGCTCAAAGTCTCTGAAGAGCAAATGTAGGTGCCGGCTGGCTCCTTTAGCTATCGTCAGGAAAAATGGGTATCCCTCTATGAGTGGGAAAACCTTTGACAACATTAAGAGCCACCAGTTGTTTTACAGTTCCCAAACCACCTTGAAGGATGAGAACCTCTGGAATAGCATACAGTTAGAATACATTTATAATTAGTTTTCTAAATAAATTTGGGATTAGCATTTGTTTTGAAACTCTCTTGCAGTGTCAATTCTCAGTGCACAAGGCCTCGTAACCCGATTTGCACAATTCCTTGGCTAGACAAAGAAGTCTGAAAGTTTCTCACACAACCAGCCCAACACTGGGATTTGGCTTTTCAGCTGAAGTCTGAGCAACAGTGTTTCCAAGAAGCATTGCAAAATATCATGTAACAACATAATTTTCCCAGTGGTAATTCTCTACAACTCTAAGTCAGTAGGTAAACATATGGACGACATCCAAACAAAGATACACTGCACAAAAGGAAAGTTCAACACAAACATTTTCATCTTTGGTTCATCATCATGCTTCCCCACTTACCAGAAATGACCAGTAACCCACTAAGGTAATTAACCATTCACTAAAATGCTAAACACAGTCTTAGTTAACACAACGCTGTATCTATTCATACATGCATTTTCTAAATCATCTCAATTATACCTCTAAATTATTACCTTTTCATGAATTTCTTGTGTAGACTGAGCATCACAAAATGCCACTGTGGCTACATCCTTCAGAATAGGCATTTCTACTGTACAATCCCTGCCATCCAGCAATGCTACCAAAGGGCGCGGGTGCATGGGCCCATTCATGATCGGAGGTCGAATGCCTACAAAGGAACAGAGAAGACTTGTTATTCAAGCCACGAAAATGTAATAAGGAAACACAGGTTTATAGCTAGTCTGTTTATTCTGATGGCAGAAAAAGATTTGAAGGACTGAAGCTGGTAAAACAGGAACAAGTTTACAGTCAGCAATCAACCAAACCCAAGAAGACCTAAGAAACAAACGCCATGCAGGTTCAGGAGGTTGATGGATAAAACCTCCAAGGGAGTATTTGTTTTTAAAGATATAGCCTTATTGCACTATTAAGAAGTGTCTGTGTGATCTTATCCAAGGTTTATGTTTTGATTGGATTCCACACCTTTTGTTAGCTCTAGACAGAGTGAGAAATATCATGTCCAGGCTTGTAAGAGTATGGCTTATGGAATATCATAAGCAACTCAGTGAGGATTTGTATATTCAATTTACATATGTGATGATGATCTGCTGAGATGAAAATTTAACTGGAAAAACAAAAAAAAGCCTGCAACAGCAAAATGTTTAATTTACTGAAGATCCAGCGTCCAAGTGGACAGGCTAACTGCTGACCTGTGCAGGTCTGCTTAGACTTAATGGGTTTCCAAACCAATTTTGTATAGCTTAGTCAAACAAACACATCATACTGAATCTACCACAGAGGACTCTCAACATGCCTCTCCCTAAATCAACATCATGCCTGAACAGTGTAGAGGGACAAAGAAATACTGGTTAAATATCTGAAGGAAGGAAAATCAGCTGAAAGTGCGGACTTCTTTTATAGCCTCTTTATGGAGTCTTAAAATGAAAAGTAATCCTTATAACAAGGTATTAAGAAGAGCATCTTTTTACCAGTATAGATGCTATAAATATACAAAAGTACTCAAGGGAATAATATTGAACCATTACTTTTACACAAAAGTAGTTGAGCGTGGGTGGAAGAAAAGGGGCTTCCTGAAGAGATAAGGAAAAGCAAAACCAAGAATAAAATACATGACTTTTTTCCTCTTTTAAAGTAAGTACTTTTAAACACTGCAATGTGAAGCAGGCTATATATTTTTTGCACGCAAATTCCAACAACATATTTTTGTTGTAGTGTAAATTGGAAGACATTGCTTATTGCTTGGTAATACAAGTTAGTCCAACATTAACGCCAAGACTGAAGTTCCCCTGCTACCTTCTACAAGCAAACCCTGCATCTTAAGTCCCGACCTCTGTCAAAAAGCAAGCCCTGAAAGACTCTCATTTGCATTTTAAGTAGATGGAAAATTCACAGAATCCCAGCTGTACAAGATACCTGGTGAAGAAAAACAGCTGCTGGGAAAAGAGATTTGCACAAGTTGACAGAAGGGTTGTGCTAGTTCCCCACTGGGACCCTCATGGTGTCTCTCAACTGTCCAGCCTGAACCCAAAACTTTCATGTCCACCTCTAATAAAGTCAGGATGATCAGCCAGCCCTACAATAATCCAGCATTTAAGTTCTTTGCCAATTCAAAGAGTTTTTATACTTGAAGACAGAACAAGAGTCACTGCATTTGGTTCTGTTCTGTTCTAGTCCTAGTGTCTCCTGACAACTGATGATTCCAATGGACTGACTCTGCAGGACTCCCACCACAGCAAAGAAGCATTCAGATGTGAAAAGTATTCATCAGCAAAGTTTTCCATTGGCACAACACCCATGCAAGCTGTTTTCTGTTGTAAACTCATCAATTACAAACCTCTACTGTGACAGACATGCTTAGAAATACTTCTGGCACACAGGTTCTGTCAATAATATCCAGCCACCAAAATTAAATGGAAGGCTTTTTAAAGCTTAGCATCTTGCTAACTTAACTATTGTTACCTGTTTGAACCAGCAACAGCCACATAACCTTCATACAGTCATTTTTAGGAAATAAACCACACACTAATAATGTGGTACAGGACACAAACACTACATGAATAGACAACGGAAAGCTACATAGTTATCCAGCGAATTACTATACTTTAATGGGAACTTAATTATAAAACCCCACATTAAATTTACTTAGAAACACCCTAAAATAAAGCATGTTATAGACTTGTTCATGTTTCTCTCAAAATAGCGTATGTAATAGCATTAACAAAATGCAATTATGTCTGAAAGCAAAATGCAAAAATGACACTGCCAGCCCTACTCATATTGCACAGAACAATTGTGCTCGTTTTACAATTGAAATGTTACCATCATCATCTAAACTGTCAGTCCAGCAAAGTCAGGACTGCAACAAGTTTGAAGGCTAGCTAAAATAGAATTAGAAAAAGAAAACAGAACTTTGATACTGAATATGCTGAAGATGAATAAGGAAAAACAGGGCACAGATGATCCCCTTACAGCTATACCTAAAGCACCTCTGCCAGCAGAAGAGCGCCTATAGTCCAAACAGATAACAGACGATGAGATTAAAAACTGGCACTTTTAAGAAACACTATTTTGGCTAAAGCTCTAGCAGAAAACCATGGAATAGAGGATCACAAAACACAACCTATTAAAATAATGATTTCTCTAAAATACATATAGGTGTGGTCTGATTTTCCCCTTGGCTCAGTATCTCTCTCGATCTCCACAAAGCTACTCATGTCTCATGTTGGTGCTAAGCGGTGCCCCAGCTCATGCTGGTGCTAAGTGGCACATCAGACTGAGCCCCAAAACACAGAAACAAGAGTCAGAGAAACAACTAGCAGCATGAACTCTCCCCCAGAGAATCTGGCTTTTAATGAAGTCCCCAGAACTCAAATATATCCAGTGACCTTGACCACGAAAACCTTACAAACCTTTGCTTGCCAAAAACCTCTCTGAACTTGAGCACAGACTTCCTGTTGCACAATCCTTCTGCCTAAATACCGTATCACTGAATCGCAGACAATAACTCAACACTTAAGTAAACTCACAGTAACTTCACCACAGTGGCAGTCCCTATTTAAAGTCTGCATTTGGAAAGGCACAGTTCTGCTACGAATGAGAACCCTTTGCACAAAAAACTACTTCTTACATCATGTGGATACGTTCCACAAGTTTCTTATCTAGCAATGTCATACTGTTTGGCTTTGCAGCAGACTCTTGGAGTGGCAGGATAAAGCAATGTGTATTTAAGAGCAGTATTTTCCATGCCTGCATTAACAGTAGAGCATGCAACGTGGTGCCAATGAGAAATAACTGCATGCAGGTCAAAAGTGACATTAAACACCACAAATGTGAAACTAATTAAAAAGAGTAATTTCACTCAGCTGGCTTATTTAAGTGTACAGTACAGCATTTCACTTAACACAGATAAAGATTATACCATCCACCCCCACATCCTAGAACCTTTGTTATGGGAAAACAATCTCAGTTTTATCCTAGCTTGAGACTTTCAGGAGCCCCTACCAACCTGACATTTCTTAATCTGAGCTTGATTGCCAGGGTCATGAATTCGATTTCTCAATGCTTTACAATCTTCAGTATTCTGAGGCAAAATAGCAGCCTGTCATTCCATCCTCATTTCCATGTCTTTAATTTTTCTTGCAGCCTCCTGTAATCTTGAACCAAAGCTTTTAAACTTCTTATCCACTGCAACCTCTGTAGCCTGGGTGGCGTTCAAATTTTGACTAAAAATTAAACACAAACAATACATTAAAACAACATTAAGGGTCTGACTTGTGCTCACAGAAGCCAGGCAACTCAAAGGTAAAGCTTCTCACTGCATCTGGACCCTTCCCCCTGTTGCTGCTGGCTTTCAACCACATGTGCTGTGCTGCCACCGGCCATTAACATTCCAGGGAAAGCAGTGGAGTGTTAAGACACACCGTGCTCAGGACAGCAGGTGTATTGTAAACAGATGTACCTGGAACAGTCAGCACTGCTCAGCACATTGCCTAGGAGAGCAGGGATCTGAGGATAACATGTCACCTCCAACACCACCTATGCTGGAGAGCCAAGCGCTCCAGCAAGTACCAGAAATGGAGTGAGAAGCTTTAACTCTGAATCTGCTGGGTCTAAGTCAGGCCCTTAACGTTATCTAAATGTATTTAAAAAAAAGAACAAAGCTTCTCTGACAGCTCTAATCCAGTCTGGGGGGTTTCCCCCTCCACCCCACATTAGATATCATCTGGTGGTGAAGCTCTTGTCCCAGTAACAACTACAGTGCCAGTAACTGCCGGAATCCTTCTGAAGTAATACCAGGTATAAATGTGCACATACAGAGCAGTTGTTTGCACTCATCACTGATTCATCATGCAGCTAACAGGACAGAGAGCTGCAATTTGGACCAGCTGCTCTTAGGAACAGAAGTACCAAAACCTGATTCTAGTCCAGCTTTTATGGAAAAAAACTCCTGGAAGCTGAAAAGGCAGTTTTCAGGTTCAGAACCCAACAGGAGGCCAACCCCGTAAACAAGCATTTTGACTGTCTATGGGTCTCACAACAAAAGGATTAACAAATTTATCATCCAGCTTTGTAACAGGAGAGGAAGGATTGTGAATTATTACCTCTGCATCTCTGGTAGCATTGACTTAACAAATTACCACACCAAGCTTAGCATGAGATAGATTCTTTGAAACTGGAAACAACAGCCTTAAGTGGGCTAGTTTCTACCTGCACCTGCTATTGCTCCTGAAATACAAGTGCATCTTCATGTTCTACACTCCAAAGGGGAAGAGTTGAAGTCAATACCATGAGGCATAATCACAACTGGGGAATAAGAAAGCTCTCCATGTCATACCGTATTTTAAACCTGCCCTAAAACAATGTTATGTTACAAACTGGCAGTAAAGTGATCACCTTGCACAAACAGCAGAGACCTACAACTAGGCTGGCACCGTCTGCTGCCATTAGAGAACATACCAAAATACAGCAAGATAAATTGTTCAGATTAAACACTGTTAACAATGTCCCGGGCACAGTTCTCTGCGTTGGGGCTGTTCAGCCTGGAGAAGAGAAGGCTGCGTGGAGACCTCAGAGCAGCCTTCCAGTATCTGAAGGGGGCTTATAAGGATGCTGGGGAGGGGCTCTTCATTAGGGACTATAGTGACAGGACAAGGGGCAATTGGTTTCAACTTACACGGGAAGTTCAGATTAGATACAAGGAAGAAATTCTTTCCTGTGAGGGTGGTGAGGCTGCCCTGAGAAGTGGTGAATGCTCCATCCCTGGCAGTGCTCAAGTCCAGGTTGGACAGAGCCTTGGGTGCCATGGTTTAGTGTGAGGTGTCCCTGCCCATGGAACTGGATGATCTTAAGGTCCTTTCCAACCCAAACCATTCTGTGATTCTATGATGAACGATTAGGGATGAGGAATGTCTCACATAAGGCATACATGTTAAAAGTACAGGAAATTGTCAGGTTTGTAGGCCCAAAATTTGACCTACCTTTCATTTTCTTAAATCTGTTTGCAAAGTCCATGTAATTCTTTAAATGTTTTTCTTTTTTTCAAAACAAATGCTTCAATTCTTTTTTTCTGAAAAATACATCAATGCCAAAAAGCACAACACTCATCAGTAACCCTGTAACAACAAACCCATATGCACACAAAATGGGGGACAGCACCCCCACCAAAGGACATCTGTGGGGATTCTTAGCAGTGCGAAGATTAAATAAGCAGGAAGACCTCCCTTGACAATGCCCATTTAAAAGAGTCTGTCCAACCAAACTTCCTTTATTCAGTGTAAAACATGGAAGTGATTTAAGTTCCTAACAAAATGCAAGCTACAGAAGAATCTAATCAATATTTACAAACACAAGACCTGAAAATGACAGGTTGGGCATTCAACTCATTTACAACCTCGTGCAGGTAAGGAGAGTCTAATCCCCTGTGGCATTTACCTTTCCTTTCTGTTCCTACCTAGGCTGTAAACTCGTGAGAGCTGTCACTGATTTACCATAAGCCCTCCAACAAATTTCCACGTTTTTTGAAAATAAATGCTAATATTAATTCAAGTAAAGCACGAGTTGTCAAAACAAACAAAAAATACCCCACTCGTAACATGAACACAGAAGCTGTTACAAATTAGATTTGCCAATATGCACTATTCAAATTCCTAGAAATGCCGTACTTCAGAAACCTATCTGAAGGTTTCTGACAACCCATGCATACTGAAACATCAGACTTCCTTTTGGTAGCCTCACTGTTTTGTGTGCACTTAGATTCAAACACTACTTAAGATTCAAGGTAGAGCAAAACTCTAAAAACAGTCAAGCAGAAAAACTTCCAAAATCAATGCAGGTACATGAGCAGTAAAATGGATGCAAGAAAAAAAAAAGGAGTGTTTACCAGCTTTCACTATATTGGTATTCAGCATATTTAGATGCTGAATATACATTGTAAGAATCTCCTGATTCCACCAGAATCAGAGCCAACAGCTTTTGCCACCACCTTCAATACAAGCAGGATGCAATCTCCCATGATTTGGGATGTGGGATGGGGGGAAGAGGGGAGAGTATTTTTCAGTAAAGAACACCAACAAGGGGCAGGTACGAAAAGGTGACACTGCCCTCAGAAGCCTGAATTGATTCAACTTAATTTTAGGAATCTGCTGCAAGTCTTGAAATGGACAGGAACAATCCCAAACTGATTTTCAGAAGAACAAGATCTGGACTTGGCAATATACAGAGAGGAGAAAACTAAGCATAAGCTTTATTTCAAGCATATGTTCTGTTTCTATCAAGGTCTCCAGGGCTCAGAGGTTAATGCTGAGCAAACTGGAACTTTATAGGAAGAGCACAGCTGATGAATACTGTTGCAGTCTATGTTTTTTATTTACCCAAACTCAGTAAAAAGAAGTCATCTTCCTTCTTTTCAATTTGCAAGAGACCAAGAAAAATACAAGTGGTTTCCGGCACTGTGTTGACCCAAAGATGTGCAGAGCAGGCACACCCATTATATCCTCCTGCTAATTGTGAACACAGAAAATACACCCAGCCACTCTCCAGGACATTCACAGCTCATTCCCTTACAGAAAATACAAACCCAACACAACTAGAATGTATGACTCTATGATTCTAATTCCCACCCTGGTCCACAGACTGCCAAGATACTTAGATTTATGCATACATACCATTATTATTTTACCACCTGTGAGGACTGAGCCTGGGTATCCAAGCAATTGGTACAGCATACAACACAAAGGCCTCAAAACAGAGTATTTTGAGACTACTATCCTACTTGAACTTTCCTTTTGGTACAATCAAAACAAACCAAATGATTTCCAATTATAAAATCCCACCTTTGCCTGATGTTACTGGAACCTGAGAGTGAATAATTCCTCATTACTTTGCCATATTCATGTAGCAAGTAAACCTGAAGTCTCAGGTATGAGCCTGACAACTCTGAGGATTTGGGTTTCTGTTGTGTTTTTAGATAGTGATCCCTAACCACTCTTTCTTAAACATCTACTAATACTGCTGTTATTTGTCTAACATCTGTCAGTGCACACAAAAAATCCTAAATGCTTGTCAGGGTACAAAAAACAAAGATCCCACAAGGCACATCTGGAAAGCATATGATCAGAAATGAAGTTCTGTTAAGGGGAAACAAAAATCATCTGGCAACATTTTCTATTACTACCCATGTACTTCAAATATCCACATGAAAACTGCAAGTATTTCACATCTGTCAAAAAACTACTCAAATTACATCTTCAGAGCATGCTAGAACTGATCTTAACTAACACTTTTCAAAACAAAACTGAACGCAATGAATCACACCTATTTATGTCAAAGAACAAGCAGTAATAGCTGAATGCATTACTGTAAAATGCTTTAATTGTCTATCACCATTTAAAAAGCAAACCAAATGACAATATTGGGTAACAACTATATCAAGTACTAAACTGAGAAAGCCTAAGCATCAGCAATAAAACAAACACAAACAACAATGTTGCAGAAACACTGTTTTCAAGTAACAAGATGAATACAAGCTGGTTTCAAGACAGATGACAGCTAACTCTAGAGAAAGTCAAAATAGTTTAAAGAACTGAGCATTCCCTGGATGCAGAGCATTTCAGGGCCTGTCCACATAAGTACTTCACTGTTTCAAATATTTTTAGCTTTATTAAGTAATAAGTAAAAAAACGGGGCATGGATAAATAAATCACTGATGTTGGAGCTGCCCTAGCAGAGTACACTCCCATTAATCCCAGCTTCAGAGAAGCGCTGCCTAAGGCTGCCAGTGTTTGTTACTTATCCCATGAGTTTTACGTTGCCTTCAAAGTGCCCCTGCCCACACAAGCCACAAACTACTCAGTAACTTACAGGAATCCCTGCAGAGAAGCTCAGGACAGTACCTACAAATAAAGAATCAAAGAAGTTTGAGAATGATGACGCTCCAGCCCCATTTGACCATAACTAACTCTGGACATTGATTTCCCAGTTACTGATGGGGCAGTATCTCTAAAATACAGAACTGAAATGCATGTCTTTGGTGCAGGTCTGATTCATTCTCACAATGCACCATGTGCTGGGTTTGTGTCAGAGTACATATACATTCACTTTCATCTTCTCCCAAGACAGCGACTATGCAGTAGGCTCATAATGGCAACTGAGGGAAGAATCCACCTTCACACACCCCCTAAAGTGTAGTTTAAAATACAACCGAGCTTATATTTCAGCCCATAAAGTTTATAGGTTGGTGGGTGTGACTTTAAAAGAAAAAAAAAAGCAAGCCAGAAAACTCCTGCTGACAGGAACTGGAAAAACAATCTGCTTCAACAATTGCAATAGGAGCAGAATGATTAACTCCCCAAGCCATTCCAGTAACAATATAGATCATGCCAAGACTTACTAAAACACTTTCCACGGAAGAAGCAGTCCTGGAGATTTTGAGGACAATACTTCAGATACAGAACGCAAGTCCAGAATGGATTGGCTAAACAGGGCTCCAAAGTACAGCACTGAGAATAAACGTGAAGTGAAAAATACATCCATGGCCCTTACCCTCACTCTTTAACCCATGTATTCAATACAGAGAAGCATGCAAGCATTACTTTTTTATATCATATTATCAGAACTGGCATCTTGACTGTGATTTTGATGAAGCTGAAAGCCACATAATGTTAATTTAAAACGTAAAACCTTCAAAGAACAACTCTTTATTTGCCTGTAAAATATTATGGATTTGAGCTATGAAGGAAAATAGAAGAAAACTAACTTCTTGCTCTCCTCCAAAAATGCTTCTCCTACAGCAAGTTATTTTATTGCATCAGGTTTGGCTTTGTTTTCAACCACTGCTTGAGCTGTGCATGCTTTGGGAAAAAAACACCGCTTTCTAGCACTATGAATACAACTGCTTTCAGAGTATTAATTTCACATAATGTTTTAAAGACACTGCCAAGGATCTATTACAGAATATGATTTCTGAATGTAGCCTGGCCTAATGGCTATTCTCTGTGCTTCCTTTCTCATATTTATAGATGCTGCACAGGATGCTGTCTCAGAGAAAGAAACCCAATAACCTGAACGACGCCAACATCAAAGGCTTCCTTTATTCTGACCCCAAACACGGAAAGATATTTCTCTAACAGCACACCTGTACTTTGACCTAAGAACGTTAAACTATTACCTGGGGCACTCCTTATTTTCCTTATCAAAAAGTCTGAAGATAAGCAAGTGTGGGGCCTTGGATAATGAAATCAGTTTCACATGGTTTCATTTTTTTTTGAGGTCAGAGGAACAAATGACACTAAAAATAACAGTATGGAAGTACTTTACATATAAAACACTGTCCTCTCCATCTGCTTTGCAACTTAACTTCTTTTATTATTTTAGGAAAGCATCTAATGTGATTCACAAACCTCTCAACTGAACATCATGGTGCTTTATGTGTCAGCAATCCTTAGAGAGTGTGGGGGGGGAAAATACTATGACTCTTGTTTACAGACGGGAAGAAAGGAGGTGAGCTAGAAACTTCCTCTAAGATATCCAGCTAAAACACTGCTTAAAACCCAAATATATACATATTGAAACCAGACTTTTAAGACCAGTGTAATTAGAAAGGGTCAATTCAACACAATATTAAGGTTTCTGGTAAATGAGGTTCCTAAACGCCCTCATGAGTTACACTCCATTATGTTCTTCCGAAAACCAAAGCAACTCTGACAAACACTGAACTGCTGCAAAGGGCTCCTTTAAAGCTCTTTTTTCTGCCTTATTCCTTGTTTCCTCCCACAGCCACTGACCTCTGCTGTCCTCTGCCAATTATGAAAATGGTTGATGATGATTACAAACCAGAGAACAGTTTTGTTGTAAAACTGAGAGAGTCTGGAGCATGGTGAAATCAAAGCCCTGCACCTCCCATCCAGGGTCCTCGGCAGCTGAACCAAGCTTAAATAAATAGGGTTTTCTGAAAAGATGGTCATTTTGAAGGTAAGCAAACAGGATGTATAAAAATGACAAGCTCACTGAGAACAAGCCAGTAACAACAGTGGAAGTGCCAAATAAAACATGCAGTTTAAGGCAAAAGCTGGGTTTATGTTATCATGTTACATTTAATCATAATATAATAAAAGCGTATGATGTAAGAGAGCTGTTCAACTGAGCTTCTCTTCAAGTAGAGTTTTGAGTTTCAGTTACAAAGGCTGTGGTCCCAGTATCACAGTTACAGCTGTACTGAAAAACAGAGTTAAAATTGAGAGTTATTCCCATGACTTGATGAGAAGCAAAATATTTCTTCCCACACATACCACATACTAAAGGGGTTTAGAGAAGGGTTTGGAACGCTTGAAGTTGTTTCCACTGAACTAGTGAAAAGTCAGAAGTGTTTAAAAATGACCCATATTTGCATTTTTTTTTACCAGGCTTTATTACATTTCTTCTAGGCTCTGTAGCTTAACCATGTTCAACTTGAAAAGGGTCTAGTCAATGCATAAAAACGCTTTGTCTGTAGTTAATTATAGAGGGCACAAATCATGTTCTATCTCCATAAATTCCATAAAACATTTATGTGTGCTAAAAACATCAATTGCAAGAAAGTATTACAAAAGGAATTATTGAATCCATTATTAAGACTGACAAAATCTTAAGGCAAAAGGGTACCTTTCATTCTTCACCCAGGCAAGATTTCTTACCAGGTTCTCTCTCCCAGCTGTATACTCTCGGTTTGATCGAGCAGTGTATTTTGGAAAAGGAATTCACTACTGCATTTCCCAGTTAAGAAGCCAGTCTGTAGATTTATTCTAGCCTTTTCCATGTATGCTTTAGCTTAAAAAACATAATAAACTCGTTACAGCTCCTGTGTCCCCCAATCTGCAGGCAGAGACATTTACAAGATCTGCCCACGGCACATATGTGCATCACCCAAATGTCATCTCCCCCCTCGCACTGACAGCCTCAGACTTCTGTAGCGTTACAGCTTGTGAGAAATGGACAGTTACAGAGAATGGACCCCAGCAACTTCCTTTCAAAACAAAATCTATACTGACAACAGATTGAGAAGCAATTTGAGTGGAAACCAGACCCAATGTATTAAATGCAATAGTTTCCCAAATAAGAAACCTTACTCTCTGGTTTTCTGAGACTAGAAACAGGAGGGATGTCAGTAGCAGGATAAACAGCAGCGTGCTGAAAGGCATGCAGGAGCATTGCAGTTCTAAAAGGAGCCTAATCACAGGAAACACTCAAGTGACTTGGAATTTTATCATCCAACAATAATCAAAGGATCACTGACTTCATGCAAGTAAACTCAGGGCTGATCTTGAAATTCAAAATGGACACAGATTAGAGAAAGACACTGGAAAGCAAGTTTAACTGCTTCCTGCTTGCTGTGATTTCTGAAAAATGGGAGGGAATGACAGTTTAGTGCTTGCCCGGTGCAAGACAACAGCTATGGGATAACCCAGAAACCAAGAGAGCATTATGATAGTTTTCCAGACTGTTATGGGAGAAAATGAAGCTAACGCTTCTCTCAAGATTGAGAAACAACAACAGAGTGACAGGTCTTCATAGCACATTATCTTCCCTGTTTCCTGGATGGAAAGCAAACCTGTGAGTTAAAAAAAAACTCAACAACCCAGAAGTCATTACTTCTGATCCCTAACTTGGGTTACTACCACTCCCTTTGTCCTTATCAGCTACTTTGATAGCACAACTGTTATTTCAGAGCAAACTGTAGATTTGACAGTATTTTATTCAGACTCAATTTTTTTGTGCCCCTCCTGGATCAGAACTTTCACCCCAGTTACAAAAGGAAGAGAAGAAACGAGTGCTAAGAACAACTGAAATCTGGAAAATAACTCTCCACAGTGAAAATTCCACATCCATGAGCAGCCCAGATGAGGGTCACTTATTAAATCTGCACTGTAAACCGGATTAAAATAAGGTACATACAAACAGTGAATGAGCTGGTGCCGGGCAAAAAGCTAAATGCTTTAAGAGGCAACTCCACTTATATGTTCGTATTTTTGGGAAAATGATTAGCATCACTTATTGTACAGTCTACACCAAAATACATTGGGAAGTGTGACCCTCGGGGGCTTTCTGGAGCTGAGCTGGAGTTAAGAATTCTCATCCAGGCTTTCCAGCAGAAATCTACTTTCCAGGTTCTGAATGCTAGTGACTATAAAATGACCTTGTAGTATATTGCAATACATCAGCTTAACAAAATATCATTAAGACACTTTTTATTGCATCATTACCTTGCAGACAAGTAACTTTGTTGTTTTATAACTTCATGGAATGCCTACCAGAACCTCATGGCAGCCAAACGACTGGCAAAACCAAACACACTTAGTGAAAACTACAATGCTAATGGAAGCTTTAGTCATTTTTCTCCTCTAAGGATATAAAGTTGTAGTGACACTTTTAACACCTGCCTATGTTCTGATCCATTTCTTTTCATACCTGTTCTACAGGTATTTTCCAGGACACTTACACAAAACACTAAACTTAAGAAGGACCATACATATTCTTAAAGCATGTCACCTATTTCATATAAAGGCAATTAAATTTTTAAGTCAAAAACTACTTCCAAGAACAACACAATCAGTAGCTTGATTCTCCAGGAGGCCTGGCTAGCCCCCATAGCACAATGTGTGAGAGCTTCCCAACAGAAGGGAAGCCTTTGCTTTCAGTGAGTACCGTACCCAACCTGAGGATAAATTAACGAGACTCTTCTATCACTGTAAGAAAGCACGGATCATGCAACAGCATCTTAACTTACTTGCTTTGTCCTGAACTTTGGGGCCCACCTTATCACAAAACTAAACTAGCAAGTGCTGCATGAACTTAAATTTACCATGGGTAAGTACTGCAGGACCCCAACCACAGATAACAATGTGGTTAAAAAGTTAAAGGTCTGTAGAAGGAGGCTATGCTGACAACTGAAAATTTAGTTCCAGAGAGAAAATGAAAGAAAAGACTAATCTAAGCCACAGAAGTTACAATTCAGTACAGGGATTAAGTCAATTAATAGTGAGTTCTTTTCCCCTCAAAGTGGTTCTCAGCCCTGGCCTTCCTGGACCAGGAGTGCCATTTGGCACTTCAGGGAAGTATGGGGAGGGAAAAAAAAACCCTAGTTTACAACAGCCACAGAAGTCCATCTTATCTCCAGTTCCTCTGACAAGTACATCAAGGTGATAAAAGGGTGGGACACATTTATTTTTCACTCTTCTCTGAGAACAGACCCATTTGTTTATGAGAGAATGGAAGGGAAGTGGGGGGAGAGAGGAGAAATGGTTTTATTCTATGCATACGATGAGATACTGTCACACAGGAAGCAGCAGGGCCCTAACTTCTCTTCACAGCTGTGCCATGGTTAGTAAAAATCTGATCTGTAAATGGCTGCAAGGATGACAAAAAGCTCTCATCTTCTGTACTTAACTCTCTTTCTCAGCCTCTGAGAAAACCACTACAAGAAGGTGCAGAATAGCTTTGGTAGAAGGCTTTGATATGAAGCAAACTATGCCTTTCTCCACTGCACTTATATGAAAGGATGTATTAAATGTGAAAACGTGGGGTTTACACCTATGGGGGTCTGTTTGGTTTGTTCTCTGATATGTGTTTCAATTGTCCAGAGGGAATCAGCCATACAGTTGCTGTGTAATACCATGAAATTCATAAAATAAGACTAGTGGCATGAAGAATGTGTTCCTCATCTGCAGATCTGTAGGGTTTTTTCATCATAATTTGTCAAATCCTGCAGGGACTTATGTTTTTTCAACAGAACTCTGTGTACTTTAACGTAGGGAATAAAGAAGCAGCAGTGCAGCACTACACCCATTCAGGCCAGATGAGCCAAGTGTTTATTAAAGATGTAAAACAGGAGCAGTATCAACCAAATTTGGTTTGCATGCTCCCTGTGAAATGGGTAGTGAAGCAACACGTTTGAAGTTTGGAATGGGATGGGGGAGTATGAGCCAAAGTAAATGTATTCAAATCTTATTTTTATTCAGCATATCCCATATCTATAAAGTTCTTCAGACAATGGTCGGTAGCTGTCGGGAATTAGAATGAGATTAAAACTCATCCTAAAGAACCTAAAAGCAGCAACATTGAAAGCAGACAGTCTGCACCTGCTCATACCAGGTCTTAAATTAGGTATTTAGTTATCTATACTTAAAATAGTATGTATTCAGACACGGTTTCAAATGCCTATAAATGTGAAAAAACACTAACAGTCTATTCTTCACGATGAAGACGTGTAATAGTGCCACTTGCTTTTCTCCAAGCAGCACCCCCTTCAGCATCACGTACCATCATGTCATAGAATCACAGAATCATAGAATAGTTAGGGTTGGAAAGGAACTTAAGATCATCCAGTTCCAACCCCACTGCCATAAGCAGGGACACCCCACACTAAACCGTGCTACCCAAGGCTTCACCCAACCTGGCCTCCAGGAATACTGCTGCAGGAGCTATAAAGAGTCTTCATGTTCACTTTTGCCGGTATTGAGGTATTTCAGGAACTGAAAACTCCACTAACTAAAGTCACAAAATACCAATGAAAGTATCCCCCCACTTTTATCAGTGCTGATCAAAGTAAATCTCTAGCCTTTTCCAAGTAAAATTCAACAATCCCCTCCAAGAAAACAGGACACTCCAAGTGAAAAAAAGAAGGGCAACATCAACATGTACATTAACAAAAAAACCACCTGAGTGGTGTGACTTTGCATTATTTAAGTGTTACATACTTTCTGGGCTTTAATTAAGATTTGTGTTAGTCTTTGTTTCACTGATTCTACCAAGTTATAAGTATAAAAATAATTTTCATATAAAGTACTGTTTTTCTAATACAGTACCAGCAGAACATTATTTCTCTTCCTCCTAAAAAGAGTTCATTTTACCCTCTAAGACAGAAGGAAAAATAATTTATGTTGCGTTGGAAAGCATGCAAGTATTAATGATGGGGACTGATGAAGAACATAAATGGTTTCCATTTTCACATTCAAAACCAAGTACCTGCAAATTAATGCTAAAAGCAACTGGCCTATAAAGGAGCCATGTTTCCATGCCAACTGATGACAGAAATACATACAATTCCACAAAAAAAACGTGGAAAACCTACAAAACAAGAAAATAAAAACCAAGCAGAAGTGCTGGAAATCAAGATCCTGACCATACCCAACTATTTTAAAAGAATGGCACAGAACACAACAAAGGATGCAATTTAAGATGTGAATGGCTTACAGCTAATGGCACTTCATCATTACAATACTTCTAAAAGCTGTCATTCTCTAGTCAACAAGAAAAACAGCACACAGAACACCTCTATTAGGAAGGAGGGAACATTCAACAACAGTAGCAATTCTTAGGGAGGTTTCACAGTTGGCAGAACTGAAAGCACAAGTTACTATTCAGGGCACATCTTTCATTAGGGTTTTATTATGTGACTTTATCTAAGAAGGTCTTGCTTTGTTCCTTGTTCACACTGGGTTGTTGTAGGGTTCCGCCATCAGCCAGCAGAGCTGCTTGCAAAGCAAGACATGAGGAATGAGCAAGTATGTACCTGCACAGAAGCGGTTCACATAGCCTTGTGCACGTAGAGATGAGAGGTAATTAACAGTTTGTATGTATATGAGCAACTTCACAACTGATGAAAAGATGCCACCCCATTCTGTACTACCGCAACAAAATCAGAAGTTCATACATAAGATCATGGCGTATATGGTCCACACAAGTATGCACCTCTATGTGGAAAACTGAAGACTTATTTCAAGCAAGGGAGCTTAGAAATGTTGAACAGAAAAGAATGCTACAGATTTAAATATAACCAGTTCCAAGATACTGACATTTACATGCAGTAAAACCAGCAGTTGAAATATTTGTTCTTTATAACCTAGGGAAATAAATAACCTCCAACTAAAAGGGCCATAAAACCTGTGTTCTAAATTAATACAAACTGAAGACAATAGATTTCTGTTTCTTAATACATCTTTATCAAGTAAACAACAGTGCCTTTCTTCCTATTTAGTTCTGTTTAGAAAACATATTAAAAGTCAATTAGAGGTATAAAACAGATGAAAAATTATGGTCTCAGAACTGGAAGTTGGAAAACTCACGATTAATGCATTTTAGAGCATTTGGATTTTACTGTTTGCTGCAGTGTGCACAAACAGAAAATTATATGGGCTTGTACCCATCCTACTGGCTTCATATTTATGCAAACACACAGATTAAGGGACAATGGGTCTACACAGTGCACGGAAAAATGCAAAGTTTACATTAAATGATTTTTAGGTTCTCGTAAGTGAACTTTCAGACTGTGTAGGGACCTCGGTGACCCCAGTGGATGAAAGAGATACTTAGATGGCCACATTCCAGCTCAGTCGGATAGCGTGAAAGATTATGGGTTTCACCACACTTTCTTCCTCTGTCAGTTCAGAATTTGCTAAGAACTGGATTTTTAGATGTGATGGCTGCTGTAAACATTTAGCATCCCAGAAACTCCTTGTGTTTCTGACTGTCTTTCCCCAACCTTTATTTGAGGTTGTCCAGAGCTCACTGAGGCAGCATTACTGCAGTTTGTGTAGAAGTTGAAAAATGATAATTCATCTGGGTGGAGAGGCCACAGTTTCTGCTGAGTACTTTATTGTATAAACTGTTATTCTGAGGCAGCACACACTAAATTCCTGGTTAGGATTCTCAAGAAAAAAAAAAATCAATATAAAGCAAAACTACACATACACTTAAGATACAACAATGACTATAAAACTCTACATGCAGTTATGTACTTTGCAATAACCTTTGTGGTACGTAAACTGTTCTGCAACTCTGAAAGTACAAAGATGTGAATTCTGACAGGGAAAAATGTATTTTAATAAATTCCTACCAATCTTTAATAATATCAAAATCACCCCAACTCAGAGCAGCAGCAACTGAAAGCTGCCAGCCAGTCACAGAGCAGACAGTGCCTGCACACCGTGCTCCACACTTCCCTGACAATTTATCCCTGCTATGTTTTGGAAGGACCAGCACTTGCAAAGCTAAGAGAGATGAAAGGTCAGTTCAGCTTGAGAAGCCTTCCACCTCTTCTCATCTGTTGTCAATGGGACTCTGCTGTTCTACAAACACCTTTCTACTTTATGGAAGCTTTGGGTAGTTTTGTACTTGCTAAACCTCTTCACTACGATGTACGAAATCATCTGTAGAGCACAATGATTTTTTGTACAATGCTGCCTCAGGCAAGATCCTAAATGGGAACAGAGCAGAAGATCCATGTTATTTAAACAGGAGAACAATAAATAAATAAATAAAACATTCTGAAGAGAACAACAACTGGGAGAGCAAACAGCAACAATTTCATATTCAGCAGCACTTCTCCCATAGCCTTGGCCAGCACACCCTGTTTACATAAATGAAAGAAAGAATGCTGCCCTGAACTTGCCCATTATTCCACAGAAAAGGTATTGTGGGAATGTTAACTTTCACCTGGCTGACTTCCAGATGCCGGCAGGAAAAAACACCCTTTTAAAATTTTAGCCAACTGAAGAATACTCCACATTTTTCACATTTTCCCATTATTCCAAGTTATCTATAAACTAACACTGGCCTTGAACTACATTCCATATAAAATGGATATAATAAGATGAATAAGATGACCGACCGCTCTGCAAAGGAATGACTCAAGGAGGAGTCTTACATCCAAACCAAACAGCCAGTATCATATCTCACAAACTGTGACAGCTTGAAAAAGCCAGTGCATTTCCAGAAAAGCAGAAATGTCTGCAGTGCCCGTGAGAGCACTTACTGTGAGTAGGAAGAAAGTGTAGGCCCAAGTTCAGCAATGCAGCCCAACGCTGTGATGCAGACCTTTTACATTTGATAAATGTCTGAAGCCTGCATTCTGTCATATCATTAACACAAGAGAATCCCATCTTGCTCTGCATCTTATACCTGAATGGGTCCCATGATGGACACAGCAACAGGAGAATCACAGAATCAGAGAATGGTTTAGACTGGAAAAGACCTTTCAGATTACTGATTCCAACTGTTAATCCCACACTGCCAAATCCACCACTAAACCATATTCCCTGAGCACCAGATCTACAAGTGTTTCAAATACCTCTAGGGACAGTGACTCAATCACTGCCTATTCAGCCTGTTCCAGTGCTTGACAACCTTTTTGGGGAAGAAATTTGCTCCTAATATCCAACCTAAATCTCCCCGGCACAACTTGAGGCCATTTCCTCTTGTCCTATTACTTATTATTTGAGAGAAGAGACTGACCCCCACCTTGATATAACCTCCTTTCAGGTAATTCTAGAGAGCAACAAGGTGCCCTCTGAGCCTTCTCTTCTCCAGACTAAACACCCCCATTTCCCTCAGCCATTCCTTATCACACTTGTGCTCTAGACCCTTCACAGCTCCAACTGCCCTTCTCCAGCCCCTCTCCAGCATCTCAATGTCATTCTTACAGCAAGGCACCCAAAACTGAACACAGGATTCGAGGTGCAGCCTCACCAGTGCCCACTGCAGAGGGATGATCACTGCCCTGGCAGTGCTGGCTACACTGTTTCTGATGCAAGCCAGGATGCTGTTTGCCTTCTTAGCTGCCTGGGCACAAGCTGCTCATGTTCAGCTCTGTCAATCACAACCACCAGGCTCTTTTCCATCAGCAGCTTTCCATCCACTCTTCCTCAAGCCTGAAGTGTTGCATGGGGTTGTTGCAGCCCAAAGTGCTGGCACTTTGCTTGCTAAACCTCAAACAGCTGGCCTCAGCTCATCTGTTCATCTGTCCAACCTGTCCAGATCACTCAGCAGGACCTTCCTACCCCTCATCAGATCAACATTCCTACCCAACCTGGTGCTATCTACAAACTTACTGGTGGTACACTTGATCCCCTTGTCCAGATCATTGATAAAGATACTAAACAGAAGCTGAGCATGCAACTGTGTGGACTGCAGAAGACCCCAAAATAAAATGAGCAAAAATCCCCTTTCTGTTTTAAGCAGAAGGCATTTTTCTTGCTCTTTTCCATCTGGCACTTCAAGTAGCTGTCTTTACTTAACAGTCATCTTGAAGTTTTTAATAGTTGTACAATGTGCAAACTCAAACTGAAAGAAATTATCCCTTATTTCTCCTCTTCCAAAGTTCAACTGTTAAGTAAAAATAACTCGCAATCATGCCTCTGCTCCAAGCCTTCGTGTCTCAGCAGGAGCAAGAGCACTCAGGGCACAACATCCCCATATTTCAGTGCACTGCACATGGAGCTGCAGCCTCATCACTTCCCAGTATTTTGCTGGTTTGTTTTCATGCATGTCCTGTCAAGCTAATTCCTGAAATACAACTTCCTGATTCAGATACACAGGAGTAGGTTGGGTTTTTTTCTGGGTTGGTTTTTTTTTTTTGCCTTTCTTTTCTTTTCCCTGAGTAATGCCCAAGCAAAAGCCCCAAATGGATAAAGTCCCAGAATTTTAGGGGTTTGTCCAAAAACNTAAAATACATCTTCTTTTTTTTGATATCTAGTATTATGTTGGGTTTTTTTCTGGGTTTTTTTTTTTTTTTTTTTTGCTATTTGAAGAGCTTAAATGGTGAAAAGTACATTTCTAACTTGAAAAAAAGGAAGACCTTCAATCACAGCAGAATGTTTTGTACAGTGCTGTTGTGTTCAGTCAGGGCACAAGTCGTCCTTTTATTGAGTGCATTTACGTTAATTCAGTTCACAACGGAAAGCACACTGCCTCCCAAACCATTTCCCTGTGATACAAGACACAGACTCTACCAAGCACCTACTCAGAGCACCATTAACAAGAGAATCCCAGTCTAATGTGGTACAGTTCCCAACAGATTCCAGGGTGCTTCCCCAAGGTAAGCTCACCAGCACTGAATGCAAGGTGGAACTGGGTACAGGAAAATTAAGTGAATTATCCCATGTTACTCCTGAGGATATTCACAAGTGTGAGAAGACTACGAAGATCATCTGCAATTCCACTGCCACTTAAGATGTGTGCCAGCACTGCTGGCTCCCCTCTCTCTTCCAATTCTCCTATCAATAATTAGACCAAGTTTACCCTGAAGGTCAGCTCTGCATCACTTCAGTACTTATCTAAGATTTTTAGCAATGAGAAATGTCTTGTGTAACTAGAAGAGTAAAACAAAAAAAGGCAGCTTTAAGAAGGTGATTCAGTTCTCATGTAGGATATTCATTTCCTAACACAGGTGTTTAGAGAAGTCCCCTTTATAGAAGCATGAATCCCACATAAAAAAAGTTGTATTTACACTCTAGTCTGTAAACTAGAACACAAATGCCCAATATAAAATCACAGCAAAGCACCCTATTTTGATTGGGTTTGCTGATTCCTCATTATCTTAATGTGAATGTGAAATAAGCCTAGTTTGTACTTCAACAGGAGCTCAAACAGGCCTGCACTAGCTGAACTAACTCGATCTAAAATTGTCCTTAATTAAATGTGAGAAGTTTCCCAGGTATCATATGGCTTATTCATGGACCGTTTCTTTCACTGGGCACTTCTGTGATCAAAGAAATCTTAGAATTAACAGACAAGTTACTTACTATTTACTATTTATAATAAGCACGGTTTAATATTCTTTTTAGAATTAGTCTTGTGAAATGAAAACTAATTCTTACAAATTCTCTTTGAAAATCTCTGAGAGAACGAGATGATTTTTGACAGCATTTTTTCCTGCATCTCCCCTCCCCCCCAAAAAAAAACCCACCTCCTGCCAATGGATCTTTAGGGCATTTCAATAGCTACCATTTCTTTAAAACAGTATCCTCAGGACAGTCAAACACAAACACACCCAAACTTTCATTTCAATTTCTTGCTGGGTTTCTTTCATTGGGGGGTGGGAATTTGTTGGGGCTTCCCCACACACCCCCCTTTGACTCTTAGTGGGTAAAGAGCACATTTTCTTTTTCTGTATTTGTTAACAGATTAGGGTTTTTAATGCATTTTTTTGAAGAATGCCACAATACTGCAGAATTTAACAGGCTTAAAAACAATTCCAGAGGGGAAACGCCAGCAAAGGCACAAAAACAAATGCAAAGTTAAAATTCACAGTACTTCAAGGTTCAAAATTACCAACTCAATGCAACATACTGGTCTGCACTTTATTCCCAGGACTAAGAAAATAAGATTCATGATTTTGGAGAGTCCTCATAATCCCAGTTCTTTCAACTGAGTGACAGAACTTGTTCCTCCACTGCAGGTACTGAGCCAAGCCAATCTTTGGACAGTATTTTAACGAAACGTTGATTCTGTAATAGCTTGGGCTTTGCATGCAGGATGCAGCCAGGATCCCACAGATTTGTGAGCCCAATCGAATTCCCCTCTGTATCAACTGGAAGCTGAGGTAACTCGACATCCTGAAGGGTCAAAATCTGTTAGGAAAGGAAAAGCTGTGCCTGAAGCTTACTGTTCTCCAAATTCCTACTTAAAATCCTTCTTTTTATTGCTTGCTCCAAGGAGATAGTTCTCACTGCTGAATACATAATGTTAGATTTAAATTTTAGATGGCTGCAGGGTGGTCACGAGATAAATACCAAGTGTATCTGTATGCCTCTGTATTTACAGTAAGAAGGAAAGTCATCTGGATTCCAGGATTCAAAACATGAGACCTTCTGAACAAAGACATGGCAAGAAAAAACCTCCAACAGAGGACTGCCAAATACAAACAACATACACAACCAAACCCAAAAGGCAATGTGTTGTGAAACCCTTTCCAAACCATACAATACTATGGGAATTAAGTAAACTTAAAACTCCCCTGCAATACTCTCGTCATAGCTAATTTGTGATTTCCTGTACACTCAGTACTAACAGTACAATGGAGCCTCTATTGTGAGCCTCCTCCCACAAGCTTTTATAAAATGCAAGACATTCTTTTTATCTAGACTGGCGTGGCTAAAATACATCCAGCTCCACACAGATAAAAGGTTAGGCTCTTGGATGGTGCTTTTGCTTGTGAAAATAAAGAAAAAGTCTGCTGCCCGGTTGTGCTGCGTTCAAAGTTCACAAAGGAGTAGTGCTTTGGTGGCTAAACTGCTGACCATGAATCTCAAGTCGAACAGATGGTAGGAAGCCACTTCAGGATAACAAGAGAAGTATCCACATTATAACTACCTGCACATTCAGCACAAGTCAGATAGGCTTTGACAGTCTCGCAGCAGCTGAAAAATCAACGGAAACATGACAGAACCAAGGAATAAAACAACTGCAGCATTAACGACAGATCCTGATTGAGGATGAAGGCAGTAAGTCCTCTAAGGTGCGACTAACTTGTTTATAGAGGTACTGAAAATTGATAATACACTTTTTTTATCCTAAAGGATCCTGAAAGCTAATATAAACCAATCAAAATGAAGACTTCAACAGCAAAAGCTGGTAAGAGAAATGAAAGACAATAATCCTGGCACAAGGCAGTCTAGGAAAGGAGCACAACTAGAAGAGGCAGCCTTTCAGCACACAGGAGAGAGTTTGAAGAAGATGCAAAAAATACCTAAAATGCTGCAGTGGCTCTGGTTGGTATTTTTATAACCTTTCTTAGTCAAGAAATTAAGATAAAGACTTAGCTAGCCAGTTCCAGTCAGCATGGGAACACACACACACAACAGGGAATTACTGAAGATCACTTCTCAGTAACACTGATTATACAGACGAGAAAATCAACAACATGAGAAGGGTTGTGATACACATTAATACTGTTCAGTGAAGCACTAGAAACACATTAAGATGGTTGGTAGACCACAAATGTGAAAACGCTCATTATCTGGTTGAAAATAAACAGTTTAACATATCTGGTACAACACATTAAAGAGAAGAAATATTTAAGTATCAGTTGAAGAGTTTGGAAACTGGCTTGTGGTTATCTCTGCGAAACACTTTTGTCCTGTATGACTCTGCAAAGACTAAAGCTAAGCAGTCAGCAAGAGACAAACTGGCTGCAACCACCTAATGAAATTTGACTCATCTGGGAATTTTGATGAAGTGCTCCACATCATTGTTTCTGCTAAACCATATGTTTTCTGTGTGGGATTGAGAGTGCCATGCTGAAAATATGCAAGAAGCAACAGTCATTTTGTATAGTTTGGCTTAAAATAAGGAGCTAATTCTGAAATATCCGTATTCAGGTAAAAATCCTACAGAAGCCAACAGAAATTCTGAAGTTATAAATTAATGATACTGGGATCTGCACTAATAGCAAAGCCATTGCTCTCTGTCAGCCCCAAGCAGCACCTCTCCCTGGCTGTAGGTATGACTAACAGCTGCCTGGGGCAGCACTCCCTTCATGCAAATCCTCTTGCAGATCAGCCCGATCCAACTGGAGAGAGCACTCATCTCCCTGTAGCTCCTTTCTGGCTCATTCTCCCAAGTTCTGACTCACCCAGGGGCTACAATGACATTCTGCAGAGTGAAAAAAAAAAGTACGTGTAGTAGATGATGAGAACACCCTGCAGTGCTGCTTCTCTCCTGGCTTTCTTCTGAGCTCTGAGTCAGCACTGCACTGGCTGAGCATTGTTCAGAACAGCACACTGCCATCCTCTCTGCTTGGACAGGTACAGAGCTTTATGGCACTCAGTGCATGCTCCTCCATGGAGAAGGAATACAGCTGGATGGGAATGCTGCAGGAAGAGACCTGGAAGCGTTCAATTTGCCATCAGACAGCAGCCATGGGCTAATTCCTACTGATCATATTTGGAGGGTGGGAGAAAAAAACAACCTGCCACATGGCAGCAGCAACCGCAGTCAGCCTGACTTTCAGAGGCTCTGACATAGCACAACAGAAAGCAGGACCACTCTTTTACGGCCTCCAGAACTCATGTTTCCTTAACCACTATCTACTTTGACCTGTGGTTAGTTGCTAGCTGGGGTTAAACTACAACACTGTCCAACATGGATAAGCAAGACATCTCTTCATCCCTTTGGCACAAGCCCAGACATGTTTAGGTAGATGTGCAGAGCACTGTGCTGCCTGTGGTGGTTTCCCAACTACAGACATTTCTCGCTTCTGAAGGTCACGTGTCAACCAAGCACAGAAGGTGGCAAAAGCAATACTTGCTTTAAAAGGCAGCAAAACAGTTATGCTCTTGTCACGTTCTGCATGACAAAGATCCAAGCACACCCCGCTGGTGCGGACCTCTCACCACTCTCACCACACAGTGTACCCATGTACAACAGCAGAAGATGGAGTTTATCAAAAACATATCCTAAGGCTGTTCAGGAAGACCATCAGTGCACATCCACATAAGGAATTTGGAATTGTGACTCAAGAAAGAAGTGTTTCTCTGCTTCCTTCTTTTTTTTGTGAGTTGGCACCAAAGCTCCCCTAGAAAGACTAAAAGGAGGAGCAACCTGGTGGGTGCTGGCGTACACACAGCATCAGAAAGCGTGAGGAACCTTCACTGCAGACTTATGTAACTCTGCCGGTGGTGACACAATTCCCTGGAAGTGAGTTGAGCGCAGATAAGGGACAGCCACTGACCTGTAAATAGAACTATCACAATAAGACTTAAAATACTTCATGTAAAGCAAAATTATATAATCACATTAGCTCGTGATTTAATACCAAAGCTACAAAGGCTTTGCGTGCACCAGAAATCAAAGCCTTCTGTTGAAACCTCAACTCTGGGATTACTCTGAGCAGTCGTCCCCAGCCCCAGGGCCAGCTATTTCTGCTCTCCATGGAGACTTTGCCCTGGCTGACTACCCTGGCAGTTACACTGCAAGGAAGCCCCCTCCAAAAGCCCACTGAGAAAGGCAGGTGTAATGAAAGACAAAAATGCAGAGATGAGCAACATCCAAAATAAATCAATCACAGAATGGCTTGGGTTGGAAAGGCCCTTAAGATCATCCATTTCAAACTCCCCTGCCATGGGCAGGGACACCTCACACTAAACCATGTCACCCAAGGCTCTGTCCAACCTGGCTTTGAACACTGCCAGGGATGGAGCATTTACCACTTCTCTGGGCAACGCATTCCAGTGCCTCATCACCCTCACAGTAAAGAGCTTCTTCCTTGTACATATAGACACCAACATGAAATATGCTGTAGCATTAGCAATGTTTAATTCAAAGGGGAAAAAAAAATCAAACAATGTCAATTTTCAATTATGTTGATTAGAGACAAACCGGGTAATTAGTAAATGAAATAATGATACAGGAAAGATGATATGTCTGAGATGAAATGACAAAAATATTTCATAAAAGTTAATTTATAATCATCTTCCTCAGAAATTAAATTCTTGCTCTGCTATAGCAAACACAAGCACGTTATGTTTTGTTCATCAAAAAATAATTAACCTATTCATCTAATACACAGATATTTTTCAGGAAAGGTTTCTTTTGAACGATTTCTTTTTATTTGGAATTTTACCATGTGAACTTTTTTTCCCATTATTATTTCATTACTTTTGCAGCACCAAAGAGGTGAAGGCCTGGCTTTGCGTCACTGTCCCTCTGCCAACTAAGCCAGCTCCAGCGCTGCTGGCACGGAGAGCCTGAGGGTGCGGCTAAGACACTTTGTGCTCCAGATACTCCCTGTCCCCAGCAGGGAGGACGCAGACAGCAGCTATGAGGCAGCACACAGAAGACGAGCCCAGGGACTTCTTCACATTCCTCGAGGAAGGGGAGAGGTCAGGTTCAAAACCAATGTGAAGGTTTTTAGTCATTTCAACCATCAAACTGAGGCCAAACATCAAGGATGAGGCCCCACAAGCACCTAAAAAAAGTCTAATCCAGGGACTCCCAGCACCCTTTCTAACATCATAAACCATTTGAGACACTTAATCCCCTTCCCCCTCCCCGCAATACCATTGCATAAGGGCATACATCAGTTTCAGCCAGCCAACACTTTGATGCTGCCAGATTCCCAAAACACTTCTGAGCACATTAATCACTTGGGGAGATACGCTGAGGATTACTGTGCATTGGAAAAGATCCTATCATAACCACAGCTCAGAGATCCTGAAACGCCCACCACAACTGGAAGCACTGCTACACTTCTCCCAGATCTCCCAGATGAATACTGGTGAGGGAGCGAAGGGTTGTACTGCAGCAGGAAATGTTAATTTTAGATTTATCTGCAATGTATGTTCGCTATCTTTTCCTGATCAATACACAGATATAAATGAATCATCATCTCTCCTCTCAAGGCAGCAGAGGAGAAAAGAGACCCAAAAAAACACAGCTGGGAACTTCTGCCTTCCTGAACTGTAAATCCGCTGTTATGCTGTCTGGGAGTGAGAAAGCACGTGTGGCAGAGGAACTAAGGCTAAAGGGCCATGTACTACAACTTTTATCCTCACCTCAAATTTTAGGACATGTATTAAAAGTGTAACTCCATCTCTACTCTCTCACTAAATAAATAATTATGGGGCCAGAAGGTTAGGGAGCCTCAGATGAGGCTGCCGTGTTGCTATATACTGCCAACTGCTATGGGATTTGAAAGCTTGACACATGCTGGAGAGTATCACCTCATCAATGTTCCCAGCTGGCCTGGGAGGTGAAAACCTAAATACCACTCTTAAAGGCAGGTCTGTAACACACAAGTAGCCAACCCCTGCAGATAAGCCTCAAGAAACATAGTTATTGCAAACGCATGGCAGGTTAGGAAAGACAAAATGGCAACAAGCAATTGCAGTCCACAATATTTGCATGGTTTCGAGGGTTGTATTTCACATGTATTAATTAACAAATTAAAGATGATGTTGCTTCTCGGCGTCTTTACTTAGGAATCATTTAAATCTGTGCCTTTCCACACACTTATTTGCTGCGCAAACTGTTTTCTTGTAAAATAGGCTTTTTTTTAATTTCACTCCATTCTTACGGTGTTTATGTGAACGGCTACTCTGGGATAATGTCAGTTTTCTCCACAAAAGGGACTACACAGCCTAGCCACAGACTCCCAGTAGATGTTCTTATGATACAGAAGGACTGACTTTGTTTCAACACATTGGCGAGTGCACTGCTGCATCTGTATGATAGCACTTTGGAGCATCCAGCCCAATGCTAATCTCTGGGATCACACTTTTGGCCAAGTACTGCTCAGTCTGTTTACACTGTAAATAAAACAATAACTCTTAGAAACAGGGAGATTAGTAAATTGAAGCTTTGTCGCACATTTTTAACAAAGGGCAGATGCGATTTATCTTTATTATGCATAAGGACAAGTCAAGAGCTAACCAAACTGACAAATGCAGGGGCATTTGTAATTTGTTTTGTCACGTTATCAGGAACCTCACATGATGATAAAGGATCAGAGCATGTACAATATTTACAATGAGGAGGTTATTACATGTAGTATACTTGTGCTCAAAAGCTGCCCGCGCCTGCTACTCCTTAACTACATATGACAACTGAACTGAAAAATTCACAGAGGTGACTGTAGTAGTTTCATTTCAAAATAGCAGTTTCATTGACTAAACCCTTCTGCTGAGCGTGACTATAGCAAATCTTGGGATTTTTACTATTTTACTGCATTACTGAACTGGCAAATAACTCACCCCTTGATGAAGAAATAGAGGATCTACATTAATTTGGGGAGTTAGGGGATGTTCGCAGAAGGACAGAGAACATATTACTGACTCTGCACCAATTCATGCCCCCAATGCCACCAAATGAATGCAGAGAAACTCCATTCGTGCCCCAAATATTATCTCATATTAACGACAAAAATGAAGGAACAGTTGAACCTTCTCATTTTCACTCATTGGTTTATGAATCACAGACACCCCGCAAACATCTATTTCTTGTTCAGACTGGAAAACCATGGCAGGTTGGGCGCAGAGGGTTGTTTGTTTCACTTTGGGTTTGAGAAACACTAGTGAATTACAACTGGACACAGTATCTTGTCCCTGGCTTACTCTCAGGATGGTCTGCATAATAAACCAAAGAGGGTATTATTTGACAAACGTTAAGGAATCCCAATACAGAAATCTTGCTGCCTTTGGGGTCGATAAAAAGCAATGTTATAGAAGATACTAAAGTTAGCAGTCTGGGCTGCTAATTTTGAATGCCTGCTTCACTAACACAAGGCTAAAAATAGATAAAAGAGATAAGAACAGAACAAAGAGATGCACTGCTGGACAATTATCTTTCTACTAGCATGGTCTACTTTATAGTGCGCATTTTAACCCTTTTGATGTATAAAATATATAGATTTCTCATGCGTTACTCAATGGGCTTTCAATCTACAACAGAAATTATTTAAATGTATTTCATTTTTCTTCGTATTTTCTTGTTCCCCTCCTAGTGGGACACAATAATGAGGTTTCAAATATTTTAATAAGGGCATCGTGCTACTTGCCAAGGGGTTCGAATGCTAAATAAGAACATTTACATCTCCTAAGACCCAGGAGAAGGAATCAGTGTGCTGCTCCTGAAACACGTATGTGCATGGCAAATATGAGAGTTAATTTTAATTTGTTGGGAAAAGAAGTAGACATTCACTTCAGTTTATTAGGCCTTATTATTTTCAACGAGGCTTAGGGGATGATTATCTTTAGCTGCTCTGTCATGATCTAAAAGCAAACATTCTTCCTGATAAGAACAAGTGTTATTAAAATATAAAGATATTAAATTGTTAAATTAAGTTACAACAGGTGAAATCTTAAAACAACATCCCCAATAACAGTGTTTTCCTGCCATTATTCTGCCCAGATGGGCACTATGACTGAAATCCTGACTTTGGAATTCAATTATTTTAGAGAAAAACAAAGCAGCAGAGCAGCCTGACTCGCATCTACACGGCAAACAGGCTTATTCTCTGCTTTGCAGCCTTCTTCTTGGTATCATTTGCTTACAAATGATCATGTTTATAAACACAATCGACATTCTGTCTCCTTATGTCTGGGGGAACAACAAAAAAATAAGCACCTTCGGATTAACATGACAATTTACACTAAGCTATTCTGGAGGCATATCTGTAACATCACCCCATGCATATTATTCATGTTACCTTAAAAACCAGCAGCTATCCACAAATGCACTTGCTAGCACACGGTTAAAACAAATGAAAAAGAAGAGGAAAGAAAGAAGATAAAACCAAATTCACGAGGAGAGCCTTACCTCTCTGATACATAACCCGTCCGCAGATTTAGCAAAATCATTTCAACAGCCAGGCCTTAAGCACTTTACAGCAATAAGACGCCGCTTTTAAACTTCCTGTTTATTGAAATATTAGCAGAGCTATCCCCCCCCCACCTCCGTGGCACTTTACCAGCATTTCTCTGCAGCTAAAAGCCAAGGCACTGCTCAGCCTAAGAGCGAACGGGACCGGGGTGGGGAAGAACCCCTAAATTCATATTCCTGATGCAGTTTTAGCGCCGTTTCACTTTTTTTATTGAAGGAGGAATTATCCCTGCAGCCGAATTCCAGTCGCCGGGCTGCGCCCCCCTCTTCGCCTCTAATTTTTATTCCTCTTCATGCTTTTATTCAAAGACCCCAGCGACCGCCAGCAGCTCGCAGGGCAAAGTTGTGCCGGCGATGCGGCCGTCAGGGGAGCCCCGCTCCCGCCGGGGCCGGGCACACAAAGCCCAGTGCTGCTGCTGCTGCTACCACTGCTGCCGGTAGCGGCGGGGGCCAATCGCCGCCTTACATCCCCACACTCCCCTTCCCCATTCCCATCCCCGCCGCCACGACCAGGCCGCCGCGCCGCGAGATCGGTTACCTAGAGGCAAGCCCTTGTTTAGTAAGTGAGAACTTCCCATTGAAGCGCTACGTCCGCGCCCGCCGCGGGGAGGAGGCCGGAGGGGCACCGCCGCTCCGCGACGCCGAGGCTGGCGATGGAAGCGCGGCCCGCCGCGGCATATGGCGGCTGCTCCGCGGGCGACCCCTCCACTGAGGCGCTGAGGCGGGCGCGCGCGCGCGCCACCGCCGCGCGCATGCCCGACCGCGCCGACCGCGCGCGCGCTCCCGCGCTACCCGCCCGCCCTCAGGGCGGGGAGCGGCCGCCGCCACCGCCTCCTCCCTCCTCCTCCTCCTTCTTCTTCTTCTTCTCCGCGGGCTCGATCTCTTGGTTCTATGCAGGCATCGGAGACAGAATGAGAGCGGGGCGGGCGCAAGCGGGCTTCGGAGAGTGCCGCTTACGTTCGCTCGTCGCACCGAAAACTCCCAACTGCTTTTAGGACATAAGGCGGCCGCTTTTGTGTTTTGTTTTCATTAAACTTCCACAAAGTTGGAAGATCACCTGCGTCTGACACCCTCGCTGGCATCCCAAAACATTTGCGCTTCTGGTGCTTCACTATTTTTTGTAGTTCGTCTAAGACTTTTCTCCCTTTTCTCGCTTCTGTTAATTTTTAAACACAAAAAAAAACCCCAAAAAAACAAAATCAGAACACGTCAGTTTTGCTCTTAGTGAGCGCAAGCGGGGATTAGTGCCTCCACAGAGCCCCTGTGCTGGGTCCACGGCCCCAAACCATCCCTGTGATCCCACAGGGAAGCAGCAGGGCTGGGGTCAGCACTGCTGCCTGCGGGGACAGGTTTAGATGAAAAGCAGCCAAAATCATCACAGAATCCCGAACTGGTTTGGGTCGGAAGGGACCTTAAAGCTCATCCAGTCCCAAGCCCCTGCCATGGGCAGGGACACCTTTTGCTAGAGCAGGTTGCTCCAAGCCCCACTTTGATGTTCTTTCCCACTGGGGATACCCTTACACGTTCCCACTAAACCCAAAGTGCGGGGCAACTGGCACCAAACCCTCTTCAGCCCTCACCCTTGGTCCGTAAGTGCTTCTTTACTACCCCGCTATCTCATTCTCCTTGCTTCATTGCCGCTCTGGGCACCACAGTGGATCCCGGGCGTCCCCATCCTCAGCTTCCATCCCCTCTCCCATTTTTGGGTCCCCAGGATGAGCTCCTGTACCTGCTCCCCCAGAAACCACCCAATACAGAAAGGGCCCATTCTGCTGCCACGATACCATGCAGTGGTACCAAATTAATCACAGTTATCACCATGTTTATGCTACTTGTGCCACAGACCATCACCCAGCGCAGGGTGGACTCTCAGGAGAGGCAGCTGGAGCCTGCATTCTGAGGAGATGAAAGGCCAGTGATGAGGCACCAGAGGAGCGACCACTGCTGTGGAGCCCGCATGTACTGAGAGAAATAAGCACAAACCCACGAGTCCACCTCTGAGCTGCCCAAAACGGAACCGACACCGAGATCTGCGTCTAAACCAGGTGTTACCGACCCAAACCAGGGCCCAAATCCCACAGATACCCCCTCCGCCTTCCCCCGCTCCGCGCCACCACACGGGGGTGCCCCCGAGAGCCCGCCATTCGCCAACCCGCCCCAACAGCGGCGCCGGCGGCGGACGACAACCGCAGTCAGCGCGGCGGCGGCGGCAACCCCGCGCCCGGCTGTGTCAGCTGACGCGGCCCCGCCTCGCCCCGCCCGGGTGAGGGTGGCGGGGCCGCTCCGCCGCCATGGCTCCGGACCGTGCCGTCGTCCTGCCCCGCTGCTCGGCGCCCATTGCTCCGGGTCCGGCCAGCCGGGAAACTTCTACACGTCTCGGACGGCCACCACCCTCCCCTCCCCACCCCACAGCCGGGCAGCGGAGCCGCGGCTGGGCGCACACAGGGTGTTCGCTCGCTCCGTCCTCTCCCCACAGGCGAAAGCGGCGAGCGAAAACCCCCTATTTTTTTTTTTTTTTTTGGCTTTTTCCAGTAATAAAACGCTCGGTTTCTGTCAGCGGTTACGTTGCAAACGGCCCCAAAGCCTGCGCTCCACAGCGGTACCTCAGGGGTGCCAAGGGACCTGACTCCCCCTCCGATAATCGGCGATGGCCACGACAGGCCAACCTCTTGATAAAAATAAGATATTACTACTATTTCCTGAGCTCAGCGGTGATGCGTAGGGAAATAAAGCTCTTACCGGCCTGGAGGAGAGGGCAAACCGGCCACTGAGCCGGAGTTTGGGGTGCCCTGGCCGAGAGGCAGCGAGCTCGGTGTCCATCTGTCCCAATGTACATCTGGCCGTCCCGCCGCCTCAAGCCATGCCAAGAGCCCTGCGCAAACGCTCAGTGCCTCCTCTCACACGGTTTTAATCGCTTCGTGGGTGATCTGAGAGTTAATTCTGCCGACGCTGCACTCCGGGACCGTGGGTGATGTTTAAACATAAGAAGCACGCAGAAAGGGAGGGGTAGAGATGAAGGCTTGAGGGGTAGAGATGAAGGTTTAAGGGGTTTTCCTAATTCTGCAGGATTGCAACGCTTTGAATATAGGTGAGAAGCGTATTAGAGAATACAATTAATTACAGGGACTCTCAGTCAGCAAACATTAGCAATTCACTTTGATAAGTGACATGATCTATACTAGAGAGCAGATCTGCTCTCCTGTGCTTCTTATGTAGACTTTCCTGGGCTTTTTGGAGGGATTTTCTTTGCTTGTTTGTTTGAGAGGGGAATATTTGAACCCAAAGGTTATAAAGTATGGTTTCAGCCTCCCACATTGTGTGGATTTCTGGAATCCAGGGCACAAGTAAAGGATTTTACCTCGTAGGCAGCCTCTAGCAACCTCGCCCAGCTCCCTAATAACTTGTTTTTCCCCATCATTCTCCAGTTAGTGTCCATTTCATGGGGTTATTCAGCAGAATCAGGAGGTAACTCCCAAGCCCAGTTTTATGCAGCATCTGATTTAACTTCATTTTCCTCCTGCTTTCATGGGAAAGCCTTCTGTGGCTCCGTGCAGACGTCTCAGACATCCCTCAAACAACACAGTTTCTCAAGATTCTCACTGTGCATCACTAGGGCAGCATCTAGCCAAGCGCCTCATGTGGGGGTTGTATAAATAAACAAATTTGGTTTTAATCACTTTAAAGTGGTTAACCACTTTATTGCCATTTATAGATGTTAGCAAATATAAAAATACATACATATCAAAGCTGTAAGAAGAAAATCATGGTGGGGTTGTTTTTTTCTTCACTGCTGAAGTTGCCATGTGGCAAAGTATCAGCAGGAATGAGCATTAGGTGTAGAACACGCTCAAACTGCAAATGAAACGTCTGTGAATACCAATATGGATATGGAAGTATCTCTGAAAAAAAAAAACAAACAAACCCAACCTAATAGTAGAAAATGAAAACTCAGCATTGAAATGGAGAGTTCAGTTACATTTCTTTTATAGAGAAACAGAAGCAGATAGAGGCAACAAGACCATGTCCTCAGTGGGGTTACATGACTGGGCAAATGTTTAGTTCTAAACTGGAACTGCTGCCTCGAGGAGGGAGGGGAGTGTGGTACAAAATATTATGACAAGGGGAGTGCTCTAAGTGAGGATAAGTTGGCATGATGAACAGATGGAGTATTCAGTAACAGGAGGTTATTAATACTGCAGTTTGGTATTCTCCACGCTACTTCATGAAGGGATTCATATGCTTGCTCTTTTTCCTTTCTGATTGTACATAGACTTAACAAATATGCACACTGGAGGTAATGCAGGACTTGCTTCCCTCTCAGCACACATGCATGCATCACAAACCCATCTTTCCTGGGAAAACATCATGGGCTGGATCTTCATCTGACTGGACCAACTGCATTACTTTCAATAGCAGAGAACTGATTTGCACGCGCTGAAGGAGAGAGGTTATCTGACCCTGTCTCCCCTATGGAAAGGTCTCTCCACCCTGCTCTGACAGCTGCCACAAGGCACCTGCTCTAGAGAATGAACTGCAAAGACTCTCAGGTTGGAAAAAGAGAATGAAATAACCCAGGAGCAGTTGACATTTTCCTTCAGAACACAATGCAATGCTCTTTATGTTTAAGAAAATCAAGCTTGCTTTCACCTACAGTTCAGTCCTCCCCTGCCCGGCTGTCAGTGGCCTAGTTTTTGACTGGGCATGACGAAATCCAGGAGCACACCAGAGGACTCCAGCCAAGCTTTCCTCTGCCCCTTTTACTTCCTATGTTCTCCAGCTTGCCTCCAGGTCACCAAACATGCACTGATCCTCACATTGTTTAGATCATGGCTTGTACAGCTATAATATAAGTAAATCTGCCACAATGCTTAACACTCCCCATCCTCTTATCACATTTTGGCACTGCTGTCACTGCCGCTAATTTTATTTTTTAACAGTAACGTTACACAGCTGAGTGTCTTGTGTGTTTTGCACTAAGGATTACGGCGTTTTTCAAAGCCCCCAAACTGTTTCTTGGCTTCCTAAGAGTCAGCTGGAGGAGCACATGTGCTGAAGAGTAAATACATTGTTTTAAGTGTATCTGTTAACAGCCATATGTATAATTTAAGTACAAGTTTTATTCCCCCAAGAATGTCTAAGCATAAGGTCATGACCTTGGGCTTTCACAAATTAGATACATTAGGGTACTATATCTTTAGCAGATGTGGCTTTGAAGATACTGAAAGAGGAAGTTTTACTGTTGTAGTGTCTAAGCAAGGCGCAAAGATATATGTCGAATGCGCTCTGAAGTGAATAATGAGATTTGACAATATTTTTACTTCCAGATACTGTGATTGTGTACTTACAGATTTTCTTTAGTTTGCCACAGCTGTGCATGCTGGCTCTTTGAGGCATGTTTTTGCTTCATTATCAAACATGCGTCATCCATCATAACAGTTTCTAAAACCATCGTTTTAAAACCTTTATGCATTTTTAATCAAAAAACAAGATTATATTTCAATGCAATAGCTGAACTTTTGTCAACAGTAAATCCTGGAGATGCTAGTAGGACATCCTAAAAGGGATTTGTGTCAGAACAAAACAATGGTTGGATAAAGCAGAACCAACACTTAAACTTTATCCTAAAAAGAGATCTATAAAATATCTAATAAAAATACCTCAATTTATTTAAAATCTGGAAAGAAAACTTTGTTTGTATTTAAATGTTTCCTTACTTCTTTCACTCAGATCCTGAAAAGCATTTGTTTATGAAACACACACACAGACATCAGTCTACTTGCATGTTGCAATTGCATGTTTTAATTACAGCTTCTTTTTGGTTTTTTTTCTAGGTATAACTTCCTCTGTGTGAAACTTCCTGCTGCAGGACGTTAAGGCTTTCTGGGTGATGTGAAAGAGAAAGCCATTTTGCAGAAACATCTTCAGCAGGTTATGAGGGGGAAATGGAAAAAAGAATAATTGACAAAAGGGAGACACTTCATCTTTAAGAAATGGTGGTCACTGCAAGTGTGAAATAAAATAGACGACCTTCGTCTACCATTAAAAAAGAAAGTCTGCTGAAGAATCAGTTGTAGGTTAAAGTTCTGCTTAATGAACAAGAAGTTCAGCTGTGTTGGACTTTCAGTCATTTTTGAAATGCCAAATGTGCATTGCTCCTTTCTCAAAATGGAATGGCTATACTAGCTCTGTGATGGAAATACCAGCCATACAGCAGTAAAAAAGCTTTGCAGCATGCTGAATGAATGGAAGAACAAATTCCCTTCAAACCAGTGAACACAAAACCCTTCTCTCCTCTGATTTTATCTGTATTAAGTGACGAAGGGATTTTCTTCTTGATCTCACCCTCTTCATACATGTGCTAAAAACACAAGAACCAGGGTGGAATTAAATCCTTTGCACTTTCTGGTTATTGCTAAATGAGAGGTATCATTTTCTGACTAGTCAGGAGTTAACAGACCATTTCCAGGAAGGTCTGTGCTCTGGTTGAAGAGAAAAAGAAGACAGAGATGAACAGCAGAAGAAGCCTATCGAGAACTATTAGTGGATTGTCAGCCATTGTCCATCTGTTCACAGTGGAATAAATCCAGACCTGAAGGAACAACTGCAACCTGCCCCATATGGCTCGCTCCCTTGGCAGGGCTTCTTTGGGGATTTGACATTGGATGAGGTAAAGGAGAAGGAGCACAATCTGTGTTCCCAGGAACTAACAGCCAATTAACATGAAAGAACAAAAAGTGGCTTAGTAACCCAGGGGAAGATTTCCTCCTTCTCACCTGTCTGAGATTTTGGAGCCCATACAAACTAAGTTGCAGAGATACTACACTGAGGCTCCTACCAGTCCCTGAATGTTTAACTTTAGCCACCAACAAAATTCTATGAACAGTGGACAGCCCCTCAATAGGCAAGTGAGACCAGTGATGCTGCTGTCTCACAGGGTGTTAAAAAAGGCATCTGGAATATATTACACTAAAAAATTCTATTAGCAATTATAGTGCAATATACTTTCAACATAATGAACCAGAACAACATTCTGCATTTACTTTCATAGAACTGGATTGTAGCAGATTACTACTGAATAGTAATTTACTTCTCAAGTTTGAAATCAGTCTGGGGCTGGTCATGAAGCAAAGTATTGTATTTTACATGATTAAGGGCAGTTGTCTTAGACCCATAAAGAAGAGTTATGCCATCTGATTGTCTCTTTAAATTATAATGAAAAACAGATACTCTGTTTGTGATGCTGCATTCTGTATGCAAAGAAGTAGATCTACACATTAAGGCCAACCAAAGGGATCAAAACCTGCAAGCTTATAGTAGATTCAGTAACCTGTTTGGTGGTAGTAATTTCATAGGCAATACAGAGAATAATTAACCATCCAGTAGCCTCAGGAGAACCAGTGTGTGTCCTTAGTGAACTTTCTATTGTGGGTATGTCTTCAGTCTTAGACAGTCTGCTCAGAAACTTAACAGATGTAGAAAATGAAATTCAGATGTGATGTGCAAGAGGTACTGTCGCCTACATGGATTCCAGGGCAGCCCCCTGCCTATCACACTTCCAGAAGAGAGAGGTGTTTAGGCTGCAGGCTTCGTCTCTCCTCTAGCTTTGAAGCCATAAGCAGTTCAGGTTTGCCAGTGTTACTCCAAACATGAGGTGATTATCTGCTCAGAAGTGGGATTATTTTGGACCTGACACCATTCTAAATCAGCAGCAGGGGCATCTCCAGGAGATGCTGCATGTTCATAGCTATTTCGACCGGGCACTAAGTTAGTGATCTCTCTTCTTCAATGTCATTTGCACACTGTTATCCTCCTTCAACCTCCTCTTCAGTTCCCTTGTAACACACTTATTTTTGTCAAAGATGCACACGTAGCCAGAGAAAAAAACTACAGTTGCATCAGAAACCATTTTAGAGTTCCCAAACAATTATATTCACACTCATAAATGTCATTGATGCACTAGGCAGCATAGAGAACGTCATACTGCCTTGTTTAAAACGTACCACAAAACTGAGGACCCTTTCAAGAAAACTAAAGGTTTGAAATCAAAAAACGTCCTCCTAAACATTTATCTAGAGACACTTCTCTCAAACTAACTGTGAGGCTTATCAGTCTGAAAAAAGGATACGAAAGGATGCAAAAAGTAAAACAATGCCTGTTACCTGAAAATGTCCATTTGCTGTCAAGGACTTGAAGCACAACCATGCACTGGATTATATACATTTTTGACATGAAACAAATTCTCTTGCTTTGTCAAATTTACTTTAACTTTATTACAAGTTATCAGTCACAAATTTCATCCTCTTCCAAACTGAACACTGCTTTGTACCCTCATGAAATACTGCACTACCAGCACTCCACTATCACCTCACATCAAGATAAGGGAACAGTTCATTACTGGGCAAAAAGTGACCTCTAGTGAAGCATCACGCCAGCTCCTGAGACATATACCGTCCTGAGACACACACCATCTCTCTGGCAGCACCTTGCTTTTCACTGACTGATCACATCCACATACCATTAAAATCTGATAATACTACACCATAACACTACTCAGCATCTGTACACCATCAGTCAAGCACTCCAGATACCTTCAGTAACTCACACTTTGCATAGAAGGTGTAACAAACTACAGAAAACATTTGCACATCAAAAACCCTGAACACTGTTGTTTAAACATAATAGTCTGGCTCCAGATAACTATTAGAGAATTTAATGGCCTATAATGAAAAGTGTAAGCTCTAACTGGATTTTTTATCTTGTTTTAATGTCATTTTAAAAGCAGTATATCCAGACATTTGTAAACAAAATAAGAAAAACGTCCCATTGAGTATGTAAAAACAGAAATAATCTCAATGAGCAGCCCTCTGTACTCTAAGAAAACAGGAAAATTAAGAGTGGAGGAAAACAGGAGCAAAGAGATGGGCAGTGAAAATCAATTCCATAGTTACAACAGATGGAACAATACACGGGCGAGACAGTCCATAACAGTGAATGGTCAATGATTTTTGAACAGTAAAAAGAAACTAGCAAGGTTTCAAGCATAAAACACATAATCCGTTAGCCGCAGAAACACATGTCATGTTCTCTACTTACAGATCCAGCAATGTACTGATATTTCTATACCTCTCCTAGCATCTGTATACTTTTCTAACAGACATTTTATTGGGAGGTGCACCTTCTTTTCATTTACTAAACCAAAACAGACTCTTGTGCAACTTTTTTACTTCCAGTTCTTAAGGTTTAAAACTCAATAGCTGAAAAGTAAACTGCAAGAAATCCTTATTCCTTCACAAGGCTCCTGAGATACATTCCAAAGGACACCAGTTTACGCGGCAGCTTACACAGTGATATGAAAAGTATTGAACTGTATTAAAAAAGCTCCCTTTGTATTGCTGTAAAATATAAAGAGAGAAGCAGACCGTTATCCTAGCAAAGACTGCCTGATCATAGTACTTATATAAATACAACATACAATTTCACTATAGAAGAAAAGTTGATTCAAATAGGTGATAATCGGTATCAACAGATTTACTGCTACTTGAGCTGGTATTTATTGGCAAATATCCTGATTTACAGACTAAGGCAGCACTGTGCCTTATGATAGGATGCTATTACTTAAAGATTATTGGATAAACTTTCTAGAAGTCATATAATACTGCATGAAGAAAACGCTGCAGAGAGAATGTGTCTCATGGAAACGTTTGCTAAACTGTCACCTTTGGAGTGGTTCAACTCCTCTACACAGGAAAATGCCATCTGACAGAGATGTTTTGTTCCATTTGTATCACAGCGCAGCACAACTGTGGTCCTACAGTGGTCTCTTGGGAACTCCATCATCTCACAAGGACCACTACTCTCAACAGCAGAACCATCAGTGCAATTTTAAAGATAGTAACTCTCATGCCAGGCAGGCGTTGCCAAGGTGGTCAGGATGATACATGTGCAGTATTTGTGATTCATGATGACTTTGTGGAAAGCCCACAAAGAGCTCGTCATGAGCTATGACACAGAATCATAGAATCGTTTAGATTGGAAAAGACCTTTAAGATTATTGAGTCCAACTGTTAACCCAGCACTTCTAAGTTCACCACTAAGCCATGTCACTAAGGACCTCATCTACACATCTTTTAAACACTTCCAAGGATGATGACTCCACCCTTTCCCTGGGCAGCCCGTTCCAATGCCTGACATCCCTTTTGAGGAAGAAATTGTTCCTAATATCCAATCTAAACCTTCCCTGGTGCAGCTTAAGGCCATTTCCTCCTGTCCTATCACTTGCTACTTGGGAGAAAAGGCCAACCCCCACCCTCACTACAACCTCCTGTCAGGCAGTTGTAGAGAGCAATAAGGTCCCCCCCAAGCCTCCTTCAGGCTAAACAACCCCAGTTCTCTCAGCTGTTCCTCATCAGATTTGTGCTTGAGATACTGCACCAGCTCTGCTCCCTTCTCTGGCCCTGCTCCAGCACCTCAATGTCTCTCTTGCAGTGAGGGGCCCATAACTGAACACAGGATTCAAGGTGGGGCCTCACCACAGCTCATCTTCAGCCAGCTGTCAATCAGCACCCTCACGTCCTTTTCTCACAACGATTTCTTTTCCCTTGCTTCAAATTCTTAATTTTTATTTGGGTCCTATTTATTCCTATGGCAAACAGAAGAGTCATTGATATTAGAATAATCTTTTATTAATTTGCATTACTTATGTATCTGAAAGAACAGTCGCAGTTGCACAGTCTGAACGGTCACTATGGGCAGAGTAAAGTTCAGCAGACATCCACAAAAAGGAAAATGCATCCATGCAAACAGATCAGGTTCTTAATTAAAATGATTCAATATGCCTTATGAACAGTGCAAGTTGTATCAGGGACGATGAAGTTACCTTAGGAAAAAAGTACTTTAAATTAACTAGCACAGGCTAAAGACAACTGAGCTGTAATAATAAGTAAATATATATAGATAATGTATAAATAATTAATTAGCTTTTGCTGAAAGACCTGGAAACAAATGAGAATACTTTGTGGATCGTTGTACTGTGCCGATCTCCAGCTAAAGTGGCTTGTGAGACCCGTGACCCAGAAAGGTTACAGTTTGTGGTTTTCCCAGAGAATGCACCTATATGATTAACATGACAGAGAAACCCACATCAGCAAAACTTATCACAAGAGAAGAATAAACAATAATTCATGTAGATAATAAATAGTCTAAGGAGAATAGAACCCCACCCTACCTTGGTTCTGTAAGTATTGTGAATGTTCTTCCTTTCAAGCACCACAACTGTAACCTTCACTAAATATCAAGGGATATTTAGGGATGCCTTTTTGGTTTGTTTCTAGGGTTTTTACAATCACAACGACAGCTAAGTTTTCTCAGTGTATTCCCGGATCTTTCCTGACAAGAGATTTCCAATTGTACTAAAATCTATGGATGGTTTGAGATGTAGACAGATGTCTGTGAGGCCACAGGCTGAGGTCATCAAACTCATCTCATTTGTGACCTAATGCCTAGTCTCTTGGCTCTCCTAACAACAAAAGAATGGGGGGCTGGGGAGGATGGAAAGGACACCAAAGAAACTGTTTGCTAATTCATCTAGAAATATGTTCTAGTTAACTTTTAATCTAACAGCACACACAGATTTTAGTAACATAATGGCCAACAGGATGGACATTGAGAAGATGCTTATTTGGTCATCTATCATTAGTCCTCCTCACAGTGTAATTGTGATTTCTGGCATTATTAGCAGGCAACTGTCTCTTATTTCCTTAACATCTAACCAACCAGGTTTTCAAGTTGCAGAAGCAGTTTTACTGCACTGAGTGAAATTGCTTAAATTTATACACATTTTACAAAACAGTTCAATTCCTCAGTTCTTGAAACAGCCAAAGAAAAGAAGTACCATGCTGATGCTGACATCGTTTCTGCTGCTTAAGGGAAGATAAAATTGGGTCTCTCAAAGCTGCAGGCAAAATACTACAATGGATAACAACTCTTCCTTGTGTATACATGATTGGAACGGCTGTCTCTATTGGGCGCTGACTGTACGTTGTGAGGCACAGAATGGATTCAGAGAAGATTCTTCTGTTAGAATCAGTTCATGTGTGCATGCAGTATTCAAACAGCTTATTTTACAATCACTGCTGCCTGCTCCCTGACCCCAGAGATGCCTTTTTGCTTAAAACAACCACTGAAACCTCCCAAACACTACAAACCCCCACAACGTAAATAAATACATGTACTTATTGCACAGGGGTTTCTGTCTGAGAAATAAAGCAAGGATAATAACATTGAGAATAAATTTTCTGAATCCTTTTCCCTTTGATGGCTGCAGGGTAGTCTAAAATTTTTACATATAATCCACTGTGACGATCAACACTGTTTCTGTTCTGCTCTTAAAAACAGAGAAAAGGAGGAAAAGGTTTTGTACAGGAGCATTAATAGTTCCACTTGCCCTGTGGCGAATGGGGAAAATATGTCAATGTGAATTATTGTACTGTCTCCGTGGATCAAGATTTCTCCTGGTGCATTCAAAATTCCACTAAGAGAAACAACTGCTAAGAGCATTTGCTACTTAGCCTGCTAGCTGGAATCAAATAAGACCCTAGGATCAACTAATGTTAAAATATTATCTTTTCCATTGATTTTCTCCCCCTGCATTAACTGAGGAAAGAATCAGCTAAACAGTTTTAGCTGGAAAGAACAGTGTATCACTCTCACAAGGACATCCAAAGAATTGAAATGATCAAGATAATTGCAAAAGAGAATTCTGAGCAGCTTATACTACCAGAAACGGAAGAATATCACAGTATAATTTTACTTCATTCCAACACAAACAAGTTGTACTACATATTCCACTTACTACACATGGAGTTACAGTGGGGAATGTACAACCTCTTCTCTACAGAAACTGAGAACACCCACACAGATGCATTAGGAAAAATAATTCCAATTTTGTGCAGTTCTGCATGCACTTTCATACTCAAAGGAGTGAGCCAAATACTAATAGAGATTTCAAGTCCATTTTCTCTTACTGGAAGGCTATTTTATGGGTATTTAGTAAATTCTTTTTATATATATCTCTTTCCTAGCACTGGATTATGGTCTCAATTAATTAATAAAGTACAACTGCAGAAATTCACGGGCCATTGGGCAGATATGGTGTGAATTCAGTTCTAAACTTCTTGACTTGGCCAACAAGAATGCAGCAGAACAAAACTGAACTACTGGTGAAATCCAGACACCGTGTACTTATACTTTATGGATTATTTCTACCAAACAGTAAATTATTTTAACAAGAAAATAATTGTCTTGATTCTTATACTTCATTCATCCCCAGGACTCATAATCTTCTAACGAGTTCATCTAAGGCAACCACAATGATGCAATAAATAAGAGCTTTGCAGGGTATCTGAGTTAGCATTACTAACGTTCCACTTAGAAAAGTCAGTGCTACACAGGACTGATTAAAACAAACACACAATAAAAGGATTATGAATCGGTTCACTTAGGACACATTTGTCAATGCAAAACTGTCTCAGTAGAGATCTTTCTAATGGGTATCTGTCATCATCTTCACCAACGATGTGGACACAGATAGAAAATCTTTGCCAAAATGACTGTGAACATCACAAAAACCAATAATAACTGTCTGTAAAAAATAATAGCAACAGTGCAAGCACACGGTCGCTTTGGATCACAGATAAATGAAGATCACAGAAACAAAACATGCTTTAATAAAACCAAGATGGAAAGCTTTGCCATTAGAAAAAGACTACTGTCACACTGACAGCGTAGGGAACTAGAGCATTAAAAGTAATGAGCAACTCTGTATGAGCTCCATGAATGATACCCTGACCAGAGGAGATACACCAGCTCAGGTGTCCATACTCAGTATGTTTGAAAGGATGCAAAAAGAAAAACTCACTGCTGAAGTAAAATGCCTTGAAGAACACAATGTATTCAGATTGCCAACGAAAAAGAGAGATAACACGATTACACTTTGTAGGATGAAATACCAGACACTAAAGGACTGCTTAATCTTAGAGGAAGACATAATAAGAATGAGCAGCTTAGAATCTCTTCCAAAATCTGTACTTTCTAGCTTCTTTTTTTAGGTGTATATTATTGACAATACTATCAAGGGTTATGGTGGTTATCTTCATCTTCTTAATACTTCAAATGCCTGTCTGAAAGATCAGGCTAATAAGAAGTCTGGGGCTGAACTGTATCAGGGATACATGTGATACAAAGGGGCTCAAGGTAACCTGGAGATTCACCCCTGATCCTACACTCTGGGGAGTTACAGCTCCAAAAACATAAAGATCACTAATTGTTGGCCACTGCTCTGCTCCCTGCAGGAATGAACAGATGATGTCTTTCACTGAGCATCATCTACTGACATAAATCTCTCTCTGCTCATGATATCCATTAACAGGAAGCAATTGCTACTGAGAAGTTGTGATGAAGAGGAATGTCTTATTATAAAGCAGCTAAATTCCGGGAGACAGCTCGTGATGATCCCACTGACAGCACTGACAACAGAATAGACTTCAACTGGACTGCAGTGGGAAGCCCCACAAACACTGAAATCAAGGACTTTCAGTACTATATGAATAACAAGTTGGTTTTATTGTTATTAAATAACTTAACTTGGGTCTATGCACTTGTCTACAACAGTGCACCAAGGCAGGGATGNAGTCAAAACACAGCTACTAAAGAGAAGAAAAACTGACTGCAACTGCTGAACCCAGGACAAGTGGAAGCCCCACAAACACTGAAATCAAGGACTTTCAGTATTACATGAATAACAAGTTGGTTTTATTGTTATTAAATAACTTAACTTGGGTCTATGCACTTGTCTACCACAGTGCACTGAGGCAGGGATATTCAGAGACTGGCAGTGAAACAACAGATCACTTGGAGCATGGTCTGCAACAAGATAGCTTCTACCTTCATCA
>NDXB01007123.1:0-58131 GCA_002631895.1 Agapornis roseicollis | reverse complement strand
TTCAGAGACTGGCAGTGAAACAACAGATCACTTGGAGCATGGTCTGCAACAAGATAGCTTCTGCAGCACCTTCATCATAATACATAGGGAATATTGCAGGCAGAAGTGTTTTCAGCAAGAGATAATGAGGTGGCAATGTGCACTTCTTAAGTACCAATGCTACTGCCACCCTGCTCGGGTTTAGCTCAGTAAGCGCGTTTAGCTCAGTAAGCACATTCTGTACCATGCACTGCAAGACTATTCTTGTTATCTGACAAGTAGAACTGGATGCTCCCCATCAGTTTTTGGTATTGAGGCTGCTGCTGTCTTAATTGATGACACAGCACAGTCCTTTCCATTCAGTTTGCAAAAAGGTTGTGCAAGAAGGAGCTTAGAGGAATCGTGCTGGCAAGACCTTTTGTAAGGGAACTGAGGTGTCTCGTAACTGGGAGAAATCAGAAGGATTAAGGCACTAGCCAAGATTCATGAAAAGTACAATCAGTTCTTGATCCCGTCATCCTAAACCACTTCTCTTCTATGTGTCCAGGTTCTTCATCTTTAAAATATGTATAGTATTTGTTTATTGAACACTCATGTTTGCTGTCAGAGCAAATCCATGAAATATTTATGCAAACACCCTACAACTGAAGAGTCACTTTCAGTACACCTAATGAGACGTATGCAGGTATACATTCACCCACAGTACTGATCTGTTGTGTCAACAATATAGTCACCATTCTATTTCAAAGTAGATACATGAAGATTAGATGGTGCTACCCTATAAATAAATACCTTAAAACAACCTATAGAAGTGGACTAGCTAACCTACAGTTTGCACTGTCCCCCAGTCTGAAGAGTCACCTGGAGACACGGGGTATGTAAAGGAGAAATTAGGATCAATAAAAAATCTATTAACCTGTTAATGAAATATTTCCACCACTAAAAAAGCTACTGTTGTTAGAATAAGAAAAGACTCAACTCCAGTCTGGTTTATACGATTATTTTATTGATGGTAGGTTATACAGAAGAATTAAACACAGCGGGTGTAAGACAACTCTGCTTCCCTATGAGATGGCTATCACAGCTCCTGGCTTTGAGCAATCTGTGTAACTGTACTCCAATCACAACCGTATTCATTAATAAGACATGTCAGTGCCTCCATCTGCCTGTCTGCTCTTCTCATCCTTCATTTTGGCTTATTCCAGTAAAGATGTATGCGTGTTCAACTTCACATGCACTGCGGGTAGTGCCATGGACGTCCCACCACTGAGGTACATACACACACACATCCCCCAAATCCTACTTAAATGAGTCTGCCACAGAGCTAACTCCTCATCACTCCCCACAGAGCTGCTATTAATTGCATAAAACACTGCATGGAGAAGAAAAATACTACATCCTTTTCTGGGACCTGAAACATACACTAATCACTTCTGCATTAATCATGGCATATGAAGTAAGTGTAAACTATGTACTGGTCTTTAGTATCCACAATCAATTTAGCTTGAAACCAGCATTTTTCTGTTTTTCAATTTATTGGGAAAACTAAGAAGCAGTTTTTCTGTCTTTACAGACCAAACCTTGATGTTATTGAAGTCAATGAAATTTTCCCACTCAGGTATACAAGACCCCAAGACTGAAGTTTCAGGTTAAATTTGTATGTATTTACTACACAAAAGACCAACTAACGCAAGGTAATTTCTGTTTCCCAGAGCTCTAAAATAATCATGAACATGAAACAAAGATCCCTGGTTTTCAGACAGCCGTTTTCAGGTGGTTGCACTGAAAGTCTAGAAGGATTCAATTCACATTTAATCACTGTACAAGACAGTGCAGTTCAGTGTGCCAAAATAAACTTCAGCTCACAGCTGCATTAAAAACTTGAAGGATTTTTCAGTAAAATAAATCCATATTTTATTAACATGCTTGCTACAGCCAAAGGAATAACATGTGCCCCCATAAAATAAATGCTTAAATCAGTACTGTACACATCTTGGATACTGCTCGCTTTAAAATCAATTCTCTCTGTAACTCATTCTGATTTTTAGGAAACTACAGATAATAAGAGCCATCTTTTGCCACAGTCTTTCAGCTAAACTTTCTCTACTGTTACAGATTAGGTATAGGCAAGGCAATAGGAAAACCAAACACCAGCTGTAAACAGGTATTTGTGGGATGAGAAGTTGCTATCTTTGCTGGCATCAGGCGGGCAGCATACACAGGTCTCAGAAAGCAGAAGGGGATGGCTTTTGCAATGGAGTCATCCTGTCCAGGAGAGTCCTCTGAGCTCCAGAGCTTGGTGCTCCTGCAGTCGACCTGCCACTGGATTTTGATCCAGCAAGGCCAGGCTGGATGGGGCTTTGAGCAACCTGCTCTAGTGGAAGGTGCCTCTACCCATAGCAGGGGGTTGGAACTGGATGAGCTTTAAGCTCCCTTCCAACCCAAACCTGTCATGATTCTATTATCAGGGAAGGGTTGTCAAGTTCCATGCACTTGTCCCATCTTTTTACTGGTTATAGTCAAAGGCTGCTGTTCAACTCTAATATCACTGGGTGCCTTCATCTATTACTGTTGAGTAAGCAGGGTCTCCTAACACAATCCCTGCAATCCTCCACTTGCTGCCGTCTCCAGGTAGACCCCACTAAACACAAAGCTTGTGCCTCAACATCTATCCAGAGCTTTACCCCTCTGTGCCCATCAGGTTACAACCATCCCACCACAACCTCCCAACTTGACGAGCACTGTGGGAGGGTGTGCTGACAGCCTTGTTAAAGCCAAGGGAAACGATGGCCACTTTTCTCCTCTCATCCCCAGATCCAGCCAGGAATTCACTGAAGTGAATCTGCTCAGACAGGCAGGATTTATCTGTGCTAAATTCATGCTGACTGTTCCCAGTCAATTCCTTCTGCTTTGTGTCCCCAGAAACACATCCCCAGTCTCCATCCTACCAATGCAGTGGCAGAAACCTTGACACTCAAGTCTCAACTTGAGCTCTGATTTCCCTAACATCATCCCTGCATTCCAGGGCAGTATTGAAATTCCTCCTCCATGGCCTCTCCCTCCTTCCACCCATACGATCCCCTCTTACTTCCAAGTTTACTGGAGGCTGTGCAGGGACTCCACAGATCCAATTTACACATATTATTTCCTGAGCAATTTCATCTAATGATTTGCTTCCACGTTTCATTCAAAAAGCAGAGATGATTTTTTTCCTTTTTAAACAAAGCCTAACTTAGGAAACACTGACATCTATAATAGACCTTGGATGGCAGCATGTGAATTGCATTTAAAAGCCTACTGGGAGCAAAATTACAGTTCTTAAGAAGACTGTGGCTTCTAAAATCGAATTTAACTGTTGCTTAGGCCTCTTCTTAAATTCTTATCTAATTCTTCTTTAAAGCCTTCAATTCTTACTCAAATAAGAATTTAAGAACAAGGTGACTACTTAGAAGAAGTACCCATTTTTATTTTATAGGTGCAATCTGGGCAATTAAAAAACCTAAGCAGATTAAGCAAGGTTTTCTAGAGTCTTCTCTTCCATACAAATGTCATACTTTGGTACGTTTCTGTAAGTGTGATTATAGGTCCATTTATATCTATGGCATTTTAGTACTAATTGTGCAAGCACAGCTAAGTAATTGTACTCAAAAAATTTGATGATGGAAGTAACTTTATCTTTCTTGCATTCACCATTCCTGAAGAGAGAATGCAGTGATTTATTTTTTTCAATAAATAACCTATTTTCTGGACAGTCTAAGGACAAACCCTGTGATTTCAATATAGTTCAGTCTGCTCAATGTTCCTGTGAAAGATAATTTAAATAAGATAACTTAAAACTCCATCAAGTCTAACTGATGACAAACTGACTTTTGTTTTAGTAAGGAGTTTTTGTCACATTTTATGTAATGGCAAATAAACTGCCCTAGAGATGGAAACTGCGGCCAGATGAACAAGTATTTGTTCATAATTATGCATAAAATATTATTAGACTGATGTCAGATGATGGCCATTTCATTCCTAATCACCAATTTAAGATAATTTTTTAAAAGTACATTTCACATAAGTGATTTTGATGTTCATCAGCTCAAACCACACGGACCAAAGCACAGGAGGGCAGCCCAAAAGAGGTCAGATTTGTGCCATAAACCACTGAATTGAGTAGGGAAATGTACATTTGAAATGAGCACTGTGCCAAGGTGGAGCTTGTACCTGAAATCATGTCACCTGTAACTTGTAGTAACACTGATTTATTTAGGTTTCAGAGGAAAACATCTGAAGGAGGATGACTTCCCCTTCGTACCTTTTAGCACGGCCTTGGTACTGGATGCTTTGCAGGAGAAGTGGGTGAACTCAGCCATCCTCCCCTGGGCAACCTCTGCTGGTCTGCCCTCACCCTCACCCTCCTCCCTGGTGTTTCCCACGTTGAAATACCAACAATTTGCTCCTCTGAACTGCAATAGTTAAAGTGAGCTCATTGCAAATTTTGACATCTCTGTGAGATGGTACAAGGGGGGAAAAAAAATAATCATCCTGCAGAAGATAACGCTTCTACGTCCTGCTTCTGATGCACGACCTGTTGAGTCCTCACGACGTTACTGCGTTGACTTCATTTGTACTGACCTCCTGTGGTACCAGACTGAAAGCTGAATCGGAAAATTCTCCTGACAGCTTCTCAAGACACACACAGATTTATGCCTTCTACTTATTCTGCAATTTGATCAACCTTCTTTTTTTCTTTAAGTGTTAATTTAGATAACAAATTCATGAGTTACAGTCAGAGACATCACAGTAACTGGAAAACCCACACAGAGTTCCCTATCCCCAACATAATGATGAAGAAAGCACAACAGTCCTCTCACCAAAACACCCTTTGAGCTTTAAAGCATATTCTAATAACAAACTCTGGACTTCGAAAAGTAAAGGAGCATTTCCAGAGCTCAGGACCATGTCATCCTGCTCACTCTTCTCTCCTCCATCCTTTGGCAGCTGTAGGTAACACTGGGAGTTGCTCACATTGCTCTGTTGCAAAACACTGTTTCCACATTTCAAACTGAATGTCATCCAGACAACTCAACTTCAAACTTTTCTGTCTTCCCACCTCCTGCTTTTTAAATGGATCCCTAACTTTGTAACGTTGCTCTCAGGAAAATGGAGCAGAAAAGGCTTTAAGCATAGAAAAATATTCCCTAAATGTCTTACATGCAAAATGCATGGCTAATGGGGTTCTATGACCCTAAACCGAGTAGCGGTGCATCTCATCCCCACTGCTTAGTTCCAAGACTGACACAAGGTCATGCAGGGCACCACCCGGACCAACAGGACACCTCCATTAACCCAGTGGAGAACAGCCAATTTACAAAGGGAGATTTGCATGCTTCCCCATAGAAAACACACAGAGAGGCAAGGCCCAGGTTGGGACATAGCAACATGTCCCAGATAGGAAAGAGAAGCTGAAGGTCCTGAAGACCTGCTACATCTTGGGTTTGTACAACTGTATTTAAGCCTATATAATGAAGTTTATTCCTTCCCTGGAAAAATCCACACATTTCCATTCTCACATTTACAATATGAACTTGACAACAGAATTTTTGTCATTGCTGCCTTTGCTTCAACAGCACAAACATTTTGACACTAAAGGTTGCAAAGAAAACAAACAGATTTTATGTCAACACAGACCAGTTTGAAAACAATATACCCTTGAGTCACCAGATTTACTTGAGTTTTCTGCCTGGTTTTGAACAAGGAGATTTCTTCCTGTGAATGACCATTTCATAGAATCATAGAATAGTTTGGGTTGGAAAGGACCTTAAGATCATCCAGTTCCAACTCCCCTGCCATAAGCAGGGATACCTCACACTAAACCATGCCACCCAAGGCTTCATCCAACCTGGCCTTGAACACTGCCAGGGATGGAGCACTCACAGCTTTCCTGGCCAACCCATTCCAGTGCCTCACCACCCTCACAGGAAAGAATTTCTTCCTTAGATCCAATCTAAACCTCCCCTGTTTAAGTTTGAACCCGTTACCCCTTGTCCTGTCACTACAGTCCCTAATGAAGAGCCGCTCCCCAGCATCATGTTCAAACTAAAAGGAAGGGTAATACAACTGTGTCTTTTGTTTATAAACATATCCAGGAAGTAAATATTTGCTCTCTGCTGAATAACTGGCATGTTTGGAGCTTAAAAGGGGAGTGATTTGGTTAGAAAGCATATGCAGGTATGTAACTATGGTTTATATATTGACTTATTGTTTACGTACAGGCACAGAATATAACACTCCCCAAAACTACACCAAAAAAACACACAGTGCTGAATGCTGTGGAAGGAAATCAGGAAAGGAGGATCCTTAAAAGCTTTGTAATTTAAGTATAAAGCAAAATAAAAAGTGCTCCTCATGGTTTAGACATCAAATAAACACAGAACAGTAATGGCCAAAAGGTACCTCTCAAATCCTAATAGGGGGAAGCAGCTTCTCCTACTGACAATGAAACACTGGACTAGACGAGACAGCATAGGCCACATCCAGTGTCTAACACCATACAACAGATGAGGTGAAGCAAGCCACAGAAAATATGTATTCAGATATTTGTGTCTGTGAAACATCACAAACAAACTCAGTGTTTGGGTACCAAAACACAAATTCAATGGATGCAGCCAGGCTGTCTCAAGGGTGTTTAAATAGGTGTTTATCACCCTTGCAGCAGACAGAAGCATTACATTTTAATTGCGAGCCTTTATTAACCATGTAACAAAATACTTCTAATAACTGAAAGGACAAATGTGATGATTAAAATATAATCAATCTTACTAAGTTGTTCTCTAGTCCAATGCAGACAAGGAATCCTTTCCCTAAATTATTTACTAAAGACATTTGCAAGAGGCAACGTAATCGCCGCCTCAATCTTTGTTTCCATTCCCAACATAAGCACATACAAAAGGAAGAAAACAGTATTTGCAAAACAAATATTACACTTGTGCCTTCAGAAATCTTACTGGGTATCAGCACCGTGTCATCTGGAAAAATGGAATTCAGCAGACCTTTCAACACATTTCTGACTAGCTCTGGAGATGCACAGCTTTGGTGCAGCACTGCTTGCACTGGTGCAATACAAAATGTAGGTGGAAAGTGAAAACACGATTAATCTCAACAGCACTACCATGAAATATTTAAATACGTATCTAAAACACTCGAACCCTGCATCTCTTCTGGCCGGGATGCCAGTTTTTCCCAGACTGGAGAACACGAGAGGCATGGAAGGTGCTGGAATATTTGCATCCAAACATGGAAGCAGACTGAGGAATACTGAAGGAACACTAAGTAATATTCAAATGGTAGAGTTCAACTGGAAACAGGGGTAAAGGGGGGGGTCAGTATTGACCCAGTTACACAGAACTATGCACTGTTTCTTAGAAAGGAATAAGAATTGAAGAGAATTCCTCATTACAAACACATCCTACCCAAAGGTACTGAATGTCTTTTCCACCTAATTATGTTTTTAATGCTATTCCTACCCATTTGAGTTTTCACTTCTTCTAATGGCCTATACGGTCCATTGATCCATCAATCCAAAAATTGACATGATAAAAAAATACTTCAAGGAAGTAACACTGACAGCATCAGAGAGGAAATTCTGTCTATTAAGTAAAAAAGATGAGCGAAGGTCAAAAAATAGAGGGTAAATAATATCAACGGAATGTTAATAATGTAGGAATTTTACAATACTTGTGAGAAATTAGAAATTAAATATTGAATATTCACTTGATTAAATTATTTAAAAATGGGATTTTGTGTGTTATATAGAAAATAAAATACAGTCACTGGAATTTGTACATATTCCAAATATTGAACTACTTTGACGCAAAGTATCTATGTGAGAAGAAACTAATTCAGTAATAAAAAGATAACCAATGGTTTTCTTGCCACAGTTAAAAGTTCTAAAGGTGCAAAGTGGTTTTGTCATGGATTTTCTTTTCCTGTATCTGCAAGATTGAGCTAAAGCAAAGCAGAACTTGTCACACATCACCCGGCTGCCTGCACTGCACTCCTCATGCACGACAACATCTGAATGATGTCTCCAGACGGGCTGCTGACCTACTGGACCTGAGCTAGGTTAGCTTTTACAAGAAGAACCAAAACCAATGGCTATCAAAAAGTGAACATGAGTCTCAAGTTTGGGGTTGAATGCTTGAGTGCAATGTAAGATCCATAGAATAGTTAGGGTTGGAAAGGACCTCATGATCATCCAGTTCCAACCCCCCTGCCATAAGCAGGGACACCTCACACTAAACCATGCCACCCAAGGCTTCATCCAACCTGGCCTCGAATACTGCCAGGGATGGAGCATGAAACCTTTCCATCAAGACTTTGGTGCTGATGAAGTGAAGGATGCTGTAACCCCAATACACAAGTATTTTTAAACTCTACAAAACGCAGAAAACAACCATCTTCAGATGTTGAAGGAAGAAAAAGGAAGGGAAACAAATATGCTGCTGCAGCAAGAACACTGCCATAAAGATTTAGAGGGGAAAGGATCAGTGCTGAAGGCATCTCTTCACTTTAATTACCACTGAACAAGTGTTCAAGGCCAAGCTGGACAGAGCTTTAAGAGACCTAGTCTAGTGGAAGGTGTCCCCTGCCCGTGGCAGGGGAGTTGGACCAGATAATCTTTAAGGTCCCTTCTGACCCAAACCATTCTGTGATTATAATAGCGACAAGAATGGCTTCTGACCCACTGTAAAGGAAAGATGACTTTGAGTCTGAGACATTATAATGAGGAACGACTTATAAAATACTCAAAGACCATCACCTTTATAAACCTATTCTGGAAGCTTTCTGCAAACAGTACAGTGTGTCCCCAGCACTGGTGGAAACATCACTCTGCCTCCAAAAGCCATTTCTGTTCACCTCTGTGCCCATTTTCCACACTGCCAATAGTCAGCATGACTCTGAATACAATCTGTAAAAGAACTTGGCAAGACAACAACATTTTCAACTGGTCTTTCATGTGAAAGCATATTTCTTCAGGTGCTTCATCAGCACATGGACACGAGCAGGGTTATTAAGACTTTGACAGCACAATACGAACAGGTTTGGGGAGAATGGGGGTTGTTTTTCTAGGCAACCCTTTTTTAATGTTATTTTATTTTGTTAAATAATGACAGAGCAGCTGGAATCATCCCTCTTTCTTTTGCTGAAACCAAAAGAAGACACACTGAAAATTGGCACTGTAGGTATCGTCTGATGCAAGTCAAGTGGAATAGACAAAATCCATTTTCTTTTTGTATTGAGTCAGCAACTGCAAGAAACCAGATGACCTCTGGAACAAACCCCAATATGTACTTACAAATAACAAGTTTTCACAGGGTTTTGTTTTACTTCTTTAATTCCTCCTATCTCTTCACCATCTGTCTGCAACAAGAAGGTTCTCTCCTGACCAAGTGAGTAGCTAACATAATGCAGTAGACAGACTGGCTTATTTGAGGTGGGTGATGACGAACAACTTGGGCATCGTGACAAATGAGATGCATGTCCTGGTACTTGGAGCTTATTTGATTATAGGGAAAATTACAGTAAAAAATAGAATATTGCTGCAATTCCACATTTCTCCTCTTTTAGTTTAGCTTTTCTGGTAAGAACAACTTCCCTTAAAAGCAGATGCTATTCTACTCTATTTAATAGGATAAATGGAAAATTCGTATGTTGAAACTGCTATAAGCATGAACACACACATTTACTGCATTTACAAATACATTTAATGATGAACAGAGAATCATAAAATAGTTAGGGTTGGAAAGGACCTTAAGATGATTTAGTCCCAACCCCCAACATTATTCAACATTGCTGTTGAAGTCCTGATGTTGGTCCGTTATGTTCAGAGTCATACAATATTAGTAGGTGCTTAATCCCAAACTAGATTTATATCCTTTTTACGTGCTGTTTATATTAGTTTATGTCAGTTTTACATTATGCTCTTACAACAACAGTTTGAAGATTTACAGCTGTACAACAATGAAATCAAGTTCTGCTCTCCGTCAATACTGTCTTTAATGAATTAGGAGACATTTTGTATCTAAAATAATGAAGTATGTTTTAGTTGTCACATTATGGAGCTCTACTTTCACACCAATATTCAGTAAAACTTACTTTCTTTCCATGGAGAGCGTAAAATGCAAACACCACCAAAACCAACTTTCCTTTTTGTTCAGTATTCTGAACAGCACTAGAAAGAGTGAATACTATATTTAGGAATGGGAAAACTCAACAGCTTCTAAAGTTTCTTGCAGTAAATGCATGCAAGACTCAACCACCACCCTACCAACAGGGAAGAAAGTACATGGAAACTACAGACTTCGCAGTTGAAGTGGCAGCAAAGGTGAACAGGCTCCAAATGAGATGCAGCATTTCTTAGTTTCATAAATACATTTCATCCCACATGCACAGTGATGGCGTGGTTCATTCCTGAGCCAAAGCTCGTCCAATAAAAATGTGCACACACAGGTTTTTGGAAGGTATATATGTGTACAAATGCTACATTTAAGAGAACTGAAGCTTCTGCATGTAGTGGAAGGCACTTACACTGCAACAGAACCAAAATTAACTTGGAAACCTGCATTTATTGCTGGAAATATCAACCAGCTAGGAAATAGGGTATCTTAAAAATTTTCCAAACAACCTATTATTATCCCTATTCTAGTAACATCTGAACATGCCAGATGAAATCACAGCCCCATGGCATAAACTCAGAATGAGCAAATGTCTCTCATTAGAGATGAAGTAGATAAGACAAAGAGAAATAAAGGCACAGCCAGTTGAAGTGACTTGGTTGACGTCAACAAATCCATCACCAGCCAAACCAATAATAGAAAGCCAGTCAGCTTCTTACAGCAGCACAGTTCAAAATCTGACCCCTCAAACTGGTATTTACAAACTGATGGTTCTGGGCATCCCACTTACCTGTGCACAGAATTCCTTCTCCTTTCCTACCCCAGCCCCTGAGGACACTTGTGCAAAACCCAAAGACCAAACCCCTGGACCTGTGGTTTTGGAAGCCAACAATAAGACTATTTGGTTTATGTTTTTCTTCATACCTTTCCCCACTCATCTGAAAAGGAAAAGTACTATCCTAAAACAGCAATAACATTCCTTTTGCATTTCCTATCCTTAACCCTTTAGTCACCCATGGCACCACTCACACAAGAATCAACAGAGGCATTTACGTTGTCAACCACACCAGGCCAAGAGAAAAAGGCAGAAATCTTAAAAGCTCTTCTGGTTCAGATGATTTTAGTTTCCTCTTATTCTGGGTGGGCAATCAGTAGCAGGGAGCCCTCTTATGAAACACAGCGATTCCCCTGTGAGCTCACTGAGCTTATATGCACAACCCAGAGTCCTAAAGATGTTGTGTGCTGACAGAGGACACCTGGACCTCTGCAGGGCATTTCACTGCAAAGTGTCCAAGAGAGGAAACAACACAGGTTATGGCACTGCTGTTCCCAGTACCAGCTTGAGAAGGGGAAGGGGAGGACCCAGAAGAGCATCAGCAGTTGAGTTGGCTTCCAAGTGATCTTGGTACAAGTACACATCAGAAACACAACTGCATAGCTGAAAACCATCCCAGAAGAATCAGCTTCCTGCTTCTAGCTTGGGAAACCAAAAGCACTGCATGCTATGGTTCTCTCTCAGTAAGTATACCAGACCTGTGCATATACAGAGAAGGAAAAAGTGCAAAATTAAGTTGCCACAGTTTATACCAAAGAAGAAAAAACAGGAGGAAAAAATGGTCTCTATTTTATTAAACACAAATTCATCTGCAGCCTGACCAAAGCAAATAAAACAGGATGGCAGCATAGAAAGTTGCACATTAAACATTTAAGAAGTGTCTGTTACACACAAACTCCATGAACATCAGACTCAAAGCACGTCAGGGCTGCTGCCTGCTTAGCGGCGTAACAAGAAAGAAAAGTGGAGCTGCATGTTGAAGCCTAAACCTCCTGTTTCGCCTTTTGTAATTTATGAAAGCTCACTTCAGCTGATGGGAAACGATAACGTCTCTGAAGAGCTGCATTAGGAAGGCTGAAGTAAATCAGTCTTTTTGTATAGCTGAAGGAAACCAGAATACGTTACACTTCCAGCTCCGAATGAAGGGAATCTACTGACTTTGGGGATGATAGAAATATTACCATACACTGCCACTTTTTCATTACCTTCAATTAATTTCTCTCTGTCACATCCAGATAAATGCTGGCAATTTTTACTCCTCAAGCCTATAAGCTAGTCTTCATTTTTTGCTATTACAAAGTCTCTATAACATGTGTGTGAGAGAGAATATGATTTAAGAGTAGTGTAATACTTTAAAAATGTATTAATATATAGCAACTTCTCCTATTTAATCCAAGACATTCTTTAAATTAAAAATACATCAAATAAAAAAATCTATGGGACTCTTGCCCAAAATTACTCGAATGACACAATAAATCCATCACAAAACTATCTGCTTTGCGCGATGGAGTCATGAAATGACTCTGTTACGTGCATATGTAATAGTACATTTCAACCTTTTGGGGAATAGTAAAATGCGTTGAAAATGAACTTAACTACATAATTTTATGTAGTATAAGTCTAAACAGAAAGTGTAGCAAAATACTTTGAGCTAAATATATTAAAATTAAGCATCAAGCCATTAAGTACAGAAATTAAAGCTATGAAAGCATCTAAGGAGAAGATAAATTAGTTGTTAAAAACCCAGCAGTATAAAGGTTTACTTCAAAGTATTTTTCAGTTGTGCTTCTTGACCTGCATTTGAACACTCCTGGTACCCCAATGATACTTCAAAAACATGAGAAGAAAACGCAGCACCAATTACCTTCATATAAAACCCAAAAAGGCCCTCGGATTCTTCAAACACAGCCCTTTTCAAGCAAGTATAATGTTCCAGTAAGCAAAAATTACCTTGGCTGGCAAGAAGTGATTCGTTCTGGAAATATGTACAGTTAGGCCAGAAATGAAGTTTCAATGTTATCTGGGAATCAGGAGGACAGACTGGGAGGTGCTTTAATTGCACAGATGAAGCACATCTGAAGCCAAGAAATCAAGTTACAACTGATTTTTGTAAGTTCAATCATTCACCTCTTACAAGGCTCTCACCCAAGCCTGCATTTTCTTTCTTTCCATTATCACACATGTGAACAAGAGGTTAAATAATGGTGAAACCAATCGAGCTTAGAACAGTTTTCTGGAGCAGGACTGTATGCAGATAAAAATCATATAGCCCGAAAGGCCGACTTCAGTCATTTTTTACTCTTGGGCTTAAAAGAACCACAGCCCAAGACAACAGTCTCTTCAACTGGCAGTAATATGCATATAAAAACAGATTAAGACAATTCTCTTCCAAAACTTTCTGGCCAGTCCACAGTAAACACCCAAAGAGAAAGCAGGTCTGCCTGGAGAGGTCTGTGTGGATTGTGTAGCTGCTTATTTGATTTACAAAGTATTCAAAGAGATTTAACAGTTCACAACAGTTAGACCTAAGTTTGGTTGAAAGGTCAATTTTTAACCTTTGACAGAGGTTTTACTCATTTTTACCTCCAGACCTGAGCCCATCTTTCATGTAGAGCTTTGCCTCCTCACCCTGCACTCAGAGCCAGAAAGCATCAGAGAAGGGCTGTGCACCTCCAAGAAGGATGAATGCTGGATATAAAAAGCCTAAAACCCAGTGGTTTTGTCATAGGTGTTAATGTCAAAGATGTTTACAGCAGAATGTTTAGAAATTGAAGTATTGAGATGTTTTGATTAGTTTAAGAGAACTCCAGGAATGGCCCCTCAATTCCCTCCGTATTTAAAAGGTCACATCACTGATACTGGGTATTTTAAAACATGCATATATACAGCATCGAAACATGTTTGTTAATGTACAGAAAGGACTAGATTGGGAAATTAGATCCATGTTCACAATACAGCTTGCTGCACTGCACTGCCACGACTGCCCTCCATCCATCACTGCTGCGTTTGGGGCTGTTATGGATACATTCCCATCTACTGCTCTCAGTGTCCATGGATCAGATGTCCAAGACTTTGTCCTGTCTGTTTTTCTGTCTGTCTGGCAGATACAATCTACCTCCATGATTTCCCAAGACAGCAAGGTCTACATGTTCACTGTGTAGCTCATTTATTTCATCTGGTTTCTGCTGTAGATTCATTAGATGGCCCCCCTGCTCCTAGTATGGAAGGATTTGATAGAACAACAGCTCTGCTCAGCCATGTATTTACTGAGACTTGTAAAAAGTCTCTATAAAAATGGCAGATTAAAAGTCAAAGTTCACATTTTAGAAATCAGCGCTTTTAAGAGGGGCTGTTGCACACATGGGGCTCACAAAGCCACACACCCCAGCTCACTGCAGCTTGCTTCCTTTAAGCGAAAAGCATCCATCTCTGGAGAATCACACACTATTTCTTCCAAGTAAAACTGTGCACTTGCACATTACACTGGGATTCAATGACAATTCAAATAATAACACGTTTTCTCTAGCCGAGAGTGGGAAGGATGTGTGTGTATATTGCTTTTCCCCCAAGTACTTTCTGGTACACTACTACTTGAAATGCTCTTTTATACAGAGCTCAGCTTAGATATTTTCATACCCATTAGCGATGGCTAACTGTGGAAATGCACATAAATTTAACAAGACTACAACACAGTTTGCTATTTTTAAAGCTGGAATCTTTTATACTGGGGTCCTTTACCACACTAAACCACAATGAAAGCGAGGCAGCTAATTATCTAAGAGGTAACAAACCTTTTAAACTACACACAGATGTGGAGCTGCACTAAAAGGACAATTATTTGCCAAAATCGCTGCCAAACTAAAGTTCCTATTTGGAAACTTTCACACACTCGTGTTTGGTGCAGCTGCAGCTGTTTAATTGCACATAAATTTTGTTTTCCCCTTTCCGATTGTTATCCAAATGACATTAAAGAGCAATTACAGCAGAATGACAATAACTAGTCCGTTAAAAGTTCAAATTGTAGGAGATCTGGTTTAATTTAAATTCAATAAAGTATTAGAATAGTAAAATAAATGGATCTCTCTGTATGGCCATAAATGTTCATTATAGAAGCAGGTATATGTATTCAATGGACCTATCTACTGCAAGGGTACTAATGTAAGCATCAGCCCTGGTTGCTGTTGCTGTAAGCCTTTAGGTTGGTGCTCAGCCACACCGTATGGAGAGAAATGGACATTTTGGGGGACCAGTTTATTTGCTGAGTGATTTCCAGATGCAGAATGAGACAAGCAGTGACCTCAAGGCCACCTGCACAACCTATGAAGGCATTCAGGGTGGCTGTATCAGATATATACATTGCAGGCACCTATACATGGCCAGGCAACTCCATGTGATTTTGGCCCTTGTTTTTGCAGTGTCTGCTCTCAGTGGGTACATACCTGGTACAGATACCGAGCTGCATGTATCTTTTGTGGCATTTCATTTAGCTGACTGCACAAATCTTCTGACCACAAAACTCTGCAGACTTCATCATTTTGGTATTTATACTGCACCTAACTACTCCCAAAGGGCTTGATTACCCCTTGCACAAAAACCCCTCTTAAAATACGGCCTTGGAAATAGATCTGGAGGATGTAAGTCAGAGCAACTGAACCAGAATGGACAACACCAAAACACGTGCTGGCATTGAATCAATTACATCCCTAAGGGTTCTGGGCACATAAACAGTACTATATATCATTAACCCATTCAGCAGTGGGCCCACATTTCCCTAGTTTTTCTCTTATTATTGATGTATTTGAAGAAGCACTTCTTGTCCTTGCCATCCTTAGCCAGATGCAATTCCAAATGGGCCTTGGCTCTCCTTGTCACATTTGTGCATATACTCTGACAACATCCCGAGCGTCCCATCCCTGCTTCCACCTCCTGTCCTGCTTGTGTTAAGAGCTTTGACGGAATAGGAATAATAGTTTTGAACCACTTATATTAAAGATGGGAGATTTATAACTACGTACTTCCTTATACAGTCATCTGAAGTCAGAATCATTATTTAACACATCAAGATAACATCATTTAAGTATGTGATAAATCCAAAATTTCTAAAAGGAACTTCAGCAATGAAATTGGCATCTATAGCACATGTGGTTATTTAACCAGACAAACACCCTAGCATTTGGGTTTAAGTAAAGTCTGCATAGAAAATTTACATTCTTTTCCTATTATTATTAGAAAACCACTTTCCTAGAAAGAGAAAGGCTGACTTTTCTTTCAGACTCATCCGCTTCTACCTTCATTCTCCCAAACACAAAAATGACTGCCAATTAAAACAGATGAGGGCAGGACAACTTTCTATTAGATTGCATTAGAGACACAGAGCAGCATTACCTGTGTAACCAGCATATGGATGAAAACCATATTATTTATCATCTGCTGTTCGTACAACCATGTACAAAGCCCATCCAAATGTTTGGCTTCTTCAGTCCAGGCAAATTAGCTACTTTTAATAATGTTGACTATAAAATACACTTTTGCCTTAGAAATACCAACTCATTCCCAACTTTCCTGTAAACCTAGAGACTGACACATCCTTACAATACTTGTAAAATGCGTCATTAAAATGCCTGGATTAAACACATCCGTACGGGTGAAAACCATGCATATAAACCCGTACCAAATCAAATGCCCCAGCCTCCAATTTCTTATATCACTATATGCATTTCTTACACTGAACCCTTAAGGAGAGATTTCCTAGTTGTTCTTCTTGGCTAACGGGATCGATCCCTCAGCTGCACCGCTCACGTCGTCCGCAATACGCCACGGTCTATTTTCCCAGCTCATATTCAGATGAATTATCGTTTTTTAAATTGAATTGCTTTAAGAATAATTTCGTCTGACTCGGCGTAAGTCAGGCAACGTTCCAGTCCCTGAGAGCCACTCTGCAGCCTGCAGACAGCAAATCATCACAGTTGTGAGAACTCGGTAAAAATGGAATCACAAGATTTATCAGCTGAAAACTGGTCAATCTCGTCCACATCCTAACGCTGGAGTCTGGCCAAGCACCTGATGTTTGAAAAGGAAATTTTCTGCAAGTAAGGGAAAATGTCTTTATTTCTGACTGGCACTGCCAGCCCTCCTCATGCCATGAAAGCCAAGGGGTTTAGCGCTCGGAAAATCTTCATTAGCACACAATGTGCAATTATTCAATTATTTACCTATAAATTCTAGTCTGTTCTATTCGAAACCGGCACCCAAGAAGCAGTTACATCTTAAAGTACAATCCTTTCCAAGACTCAGCATTAATGCTTTTAGCGATGCCCGAAACTCACCCCTTTAAACCTTCTGCCCCTTACTACATGTACATTTACACCAACCAAATTCAGATTTATCTTTTCCCAGCCAGTGCAGAATCTCTCATGCCCAGACCTGCCAACTCTGCTTGGAACTGTGTTGTTGACACATATTATATCAGATACCTACACTCAGAGGAATTGTCCTTTAGGAGCTACAAGGACAGCAGACATCTCTGTGGAAGCAGGTATTGAGAAAATCAAGAATTACCTGCAAGTCCTGGGCTTCAGAATTAAAAGCCAGGTCTTATAATACCATCTGATCCTGAGTTGATCTTGAAGAAATTGAGTACGAGCCGTTATTTTCCCTGGGCAACCAATAGAGAATATAACATCCTTCAAAAGCACTTCTTGTCCATTTCTGAAGCTAAGAAATTATTTACTTTCTTCTTCTGAGAGGGCACTGAGGGCAGACACTGAAGGGCAGAATGAAAAGAATTGGGAAAAGAGGAGAATATCTCATTTCTATCAACTCTAGGAAACCTGTCTGTGGCCTTGAGATGATGTTAGAGGAAGTGCTAAAGAAAGAAGGATGTTCTGCGCAAACCTGCCTTTCTGGGTATTCTCTAAGTAAAGAATTGAACAGAGATTAATATCTAAATTGCTTTCTCTTTTGAGATGCCAGAAATGTGAGTGCTAGCCAACAAGCTTTTAAATGTCCTAGCCCAAAACAAGTCACATCTTTCAAGATAAGCACATCCTTCAAAGAACAAAGCAAGCATCAGCTCTTTTTATACATTATGAAATATTATATATTACAATAACAATGTATGTATAATATAATATATATTTAGCAGCACTGTTCCAGGGGAAAAAGTCTTATTTTACTAATGAAGTACGGTCACTAACAACCATAATTTGTGAACTAGCTTCAAGCATGTCTGCGAAGATACAAGTAGAGAAGACACTTTGCAATACATAGACTGTGATTTAATGGGAATCTTGAGTTCATTGACTAAGAAGTCCAGCAGCTCAGAAGAGCAGTGGTCATCAGGTATTGATGGAGGAGTACACCTGGTCAGAGATAAGAAGAGGAATTCTGTGCTCAGTATCCATCCAGCTGAAATGAAACACAACTGTTCTGAAGCAAAATCCTCTGAGATAAGGGGGAAGAAACACTGAGGTTTTACAACTGTTACTGGCTGTGAAGAAAGAGGACAGCTCTCCCACTACCAGAACTAATTTTCTACTCACTTCCCTCATTTTTCTAGTGTTATCACAGAGGTAACATCTAAACAGCAATGTGCCTCAGATAACCATTTCCATCGCCAGCAAAGTTATCTTCAGCAGAGTTATCATCTAAATCTAATAAACAGGAAAGCATAACAGAGAAAATAAGGAAAAGGGTATGAAACTGGAAATTATTATAGAATCATAGAATAGTTTGGGTTGGAAAGGACCTTAAGATCATCCAGTTCCAACCCCCCTGCCACAAGCAGGGACACCTCANGAAACTGGAAATTATTATAGAATCATAGAATAGTTTGGGTTGGAAAGGACCTTAAGATCATCCAGTTCCAACCCCCCTGCCATAAGCAGGGACACCTCACACTAAACCGTGCCACGCAAGGCTTCGTCCAACCTGGCCTTGAACACTACCAGGGATGGAGCACTCACAGCCTCCCTGAGCAACCCATTCCAGTGCCTCACCACCCTAACAGCAGCAAAAATATGACAAAATATACTTGGATGCAGGACTAGCCATCTCTCTGAAGTTACTTACAGTATTTCCATATGAAAAAAGGACTGCAGACAGTTTCAGAAGTTCATATCTTATAAGCTCTGATGTCATATCCATCTCCCGTAAGAGCTAATCAAAGGATGGATGCGTTTGCCTGGAGGTGTTGGATGGGAGATAAAAGCATAGTCAAAATACAGATGGGGCTACAATGGTTATGGCTAGTGAAAACCTCACCAACGTCCAGCATACAAGTACAGTCAATATGAAGACTCAACTATGCAGAGCAGCTTTCAGTGCCAGGGCATGAAGACACCATGCCCTAGGAAGAGAAAGTTGATTTCCTAGAGACCATTTGTTTTAAAAACTAAATAAATGGCTTTGGGGAAGTGCTGGGAGGCAAACAGAATGGCCATTGAAAAACGCAGCGATCAATGAACCATTCTTCAGATGTCTGTTGCTTTAAACTGACGCATTTCTTCTGGAGTAAAAGCCAGGCTAACTAAGATAGGTTTGGGTAACTGATGCTTCAGACCTCCAGATTTCTTCACAAAATCACCACCACCCCCCTACAACCGATTCTTTGTGTGCCTCCTGCCATAAAAAATACACTTTCTGCTAAAAAGGCTCAGTTAACATTAGCATTTGCTTCCACTCCATTTTATCATGCTCTCTGCCACGCTGTTTGGAGGGGAGTGATATATAACATTTTTCACCAACTGTCATACACTTGCAGATCAGTGGGTTAATGTATCAGCCTTTCACCTCTGGAAACCACAGTTCAGCAGCCTGAATTGCTTTGGTAATAAATGTCGCATTGTCTCAGTTCAATACAGACTTGTGCTTGAAGGACTGTAACAAAATATTTTCATAACCTTGTGGAAAAGATAAGAAGTTGGGAACTCTCTTTCATGCCACAAATTTCCTCTGTAATCTCAAGCAATCTAATTAAACCCAGCCTTTGGAAATGATCAGGTACCTAACACTCTGATTTTACTAAGTCTGGTTTAAATAAAGCTACTTTCTTTGTTAAAACTAAGCTACGATATGAAACAACTATAAATTATTTCCACAAATAGGTTCACAGCAGGTAAAATCGATTACAGGCCAATGAAAACACAACGTACATCTAGCTCTGGTAAAAGCTAAAGAAAATATGGGGTTTTGTTAGGAATAAAGAGAAAAAAAATGATTGTTAAAACCCAGACTTTCAGCTTGAAACCAGTTTCCACATTTCAATAATAAAGCTATGAAAAATAGAACTTGTTAAAAAAAGTACCAGACCCACACTGGGATGCCTTACAATTGGTGAAGAATTAGTTAGCAACCCTCTAACAGCTCGACCTAGCAATCATTTTGCTCATGGATATGTATCGCCATGGATTTTAACTTCGGATTCATCTATGACTACATAAACCATAGAGCACAGCAGTCAATGTAATCTTTATAACCGGTATATGTTTAAGGAATTTACAATATCATACCCTCCATCCTTCCCAAAATAGATGGAGTTTTAACTTAATATTGATGTTTTTAAGACCTCAGAGCCCTCAGCAGGATATATTGTTCCTCAGAAGAAAGGCAAAGCCTTCTAAAACCAAACACACCGCAAACAAGCTCACAACCAGATAATTTCCTGCTTTCGTTCAACTAAGGGGCATGTTAATTCTTTTACTGTAATAGGGATTATAAAAACCCCTATTTTATTGATTTTAATGGTGCTGTCACTGTAGCAGAATAATACTTTTCCAGTATCGCTTTGCATTACTGCGTCAACCTCTGATGACAGATGAAAAGTACTGAATCTTAGCCAAAAGCTGAATACGCCATTATCTCTTTTTTGCACAGCTGCACAGACATACCCTAAGACAGAGTGGTGCTTTCTCCCATTTTGTTTAGGGCTTAAAAAATAACAAGAACAACAAAAAAATCCCATATCCTGAAGGCAAAGACAACCTGAAACTCTGCTCAAAGAAGCATGAAAGCACAATTCCTTTGCAAAATGTATGACTACCTTATAATGTCGCATTACCATACTTAGAGTTAGTAATGGGCGGCTGAACTCTGAAATGTTGTTTGGTTTTTATTCTCCGTTTGTTCCAGTCAGTTCAGCAAATTCCAGAAAGGGGATAAATAAATGCATAAAGGTTTATATTAACTCAGTCCAAGTTATAATGTAATTCAGATACTATTGGGAATGGAGGCACATAAGCCTGAAAAGGACCTTTTGAGTCACTGACTCCAGTTTTCAAAGACTGCTCACACTTTGTTCATACAAACCCTTTTAAAATTAAAACAGATCACACTTCACTTTAAAGCCAGCTCCGTGGCCAAACCCACTGTGTCTGTCAGAGCAATCACTCACGGTCAGAAGCCTTCTAGCATCAAGCCTAAAAGCAGTAATTGTCAGTTTACATCACTTGGTTTCTCATGCTAATGCTGGTATTCAGCTGTAGTAACTCCCCACACTCCTGGCTTCCTTAATTTTCTGATAAGCTTGCAGACAGCAAACATATACACGCTCTCAGCCCATATTTTGCTATGCTGCCAGCCACTCTGTCTGACCTTCTCGGAACACTCATGCCGATGGCTTCCTCCATCACGTTAACAGATCTCCCCTGCCCTGTCCCAGTATGAATTCTCCATTTGTGAATGTGATGACAAGAGTAACACACAGGGTCTGAGATGAAAACAAAAGCCTTATTCAATGACATTATGATTTCCCTCTCCTTAGTGGGAGTTTCTTACTGGTCTTACACTTGACCTTTCTCATGGCTACACTTCATTACTGGCCTGCAGTTACGCTACTACAACTGTCTACTGCAACCAGCATTTTCTCTGCCTTCATCATTTCAAACTATGGAATAATATAAGTTGGGAAGCTTATCTTTAAATATATATATATATATTAGTAATTTTTCAGTGCATATCCTTGCAGTTCATGCTCTGAAACTTAATACCATTTGTATTTTACCCATCCTTATCAACTTCCTTCCAGGTATTCTGATCATTTACTACACACCGGTAGTTCTGTCCTACTTCACATTCTCAGCATACTGCATTTGACTAATCTTCCTGAACAATCACTTATTAAACTGTTAGATAAAACACACACCAAGACTAATTCTCATATCCCTAACAAGGCTCTTTCTGACTTACTTCCCTTTACATCAAGTCCTCTATTCTTTATACACTCCCCATTCTTTAAATAATTTTCATGGTCTCTGGTTTCACTAACAATTTCCTAAGTGATGCTTATGACGCACTTCACTGAAGCCCAGACTGAGCTGAAGCATCAGTTACTTATATTTAGTAAACTCAGACTGTACTTTATTCCATTTCTACCTACTAGATCAAAAGCTGTTTATTTCCTCAAAAGACTTTCCAAAGGATATAAGCAAGGTGTGACTAATAGGTTGGCTGCCCTTTTAGTAAGTTTCTCTTAAAATCTGGGTTGTACACAAACTATTTTCCAATTAGTAACTGCTGCTTTTCTTTATCCTCACTGCCATGAGCCACCTTCTCCGTCATTATCCTTCTGGGAAACGAAAGAGGTAAAGTGGGTATAACCAGCTGTATTTAATCTCAGCTTCCAGAACTAAGGTAGTGACACTTCTACTTTCTGGATTTTCCTTTATTAACCTCTAGCTATCATTAAATTATCTTTTGCAAAATTAAGTCAATCTGACTTTTGGTTAATGTCTCTTTAATCACTCCACCTCTAAGATGCTGCTTTTTCTTTCCTTGCTCTTGATTTCCCTGCTCAGTCTGGTTTTGCTCATTTGGAGGCTGTTCATTCCCAATACTATTCTACAAGTTGCTTTTGACCTCTTCCAAGCCAGAAGACCTCCACTTTGGTTGAGAACGCAAGATACAAATATATCTATCACTTTGACTCCCATATACACCTCTAAACTGAAGTCCTCATATACTGTGGCCCAACTGACATAACCAAGTTGCTCTTTTAAATTTACTGGGCTGAAAACCTCACTTTTTGTTATTATCCTCAGGACCAGCAACAAGACAGCACAGATCCGCACCCACACCTGCATGGACAGTGAGGGTGCATCCATCTCTTGCCATGCTGCCAAGCCACAGTCTGGCTGGGTGGTAATCCTACCTCCATCATTATAGGGGCCATAACTCCCATCAACCAGCTTCTGTCTTCTGCTTCCAGCCCTCTGCCCAAGTATTTTCCAAAAGAGGGCCGTAGCAGAGGATGCTGTGTACATTTTTAACTCGGTCTGACACAGTCAGAAGTTAACACATTCTTCAGCAATCATTTCTTCACAACAGTTTTATTGCAGATACCAATACGGGGTCTATCAGCAAAGGCAACACAAAATGGAGCATTTCAGGCTCTGGCTTCTTTCCCAGCACTATTTCTTTCTCACTGAGAAAATAACTCAACCAGTCTACTTCACCTGCAAAAGCAGGTGGTTATAGTCATCACTGGGGCTCCAGTGTGCTACTAATTCCACACAGATAATACACAGTGATATAAGAAAGGCCAGAAGAAATTAAAGCATTGTGGGAGACCCTCATTTAAGTCAGGGGGATGTGATTGCTATTATAAATTGCAAGGGAAAAGCCATCTCATCTTACTAACGAGGACAAAACACAAGTATTAACTGGAAGATGGGATGTATCATCTTACACAGCAGGATTTTGCACTGGCTTTTGTGACTGCCATGGCACTTTGCTAAGTCAGCAAAAAGTACTTGTCACAAAACTCATGTGTAAACTGAGTAACTAGTTTCTCTTTTTAGATAGGGAGGGAGACTGCTGCCAAGGTACCAAATGGTGCACAGAACAAAGGGGAGCACTTCTTGTTAAAAGAAGCCACCAAAATGCAAAGATAATTTAGCAGAAACAGAGAACATAGGGGGGAAAAACCTGAAAAGCAAGACTTGGGGAAATCCCCCAGTCTGCAGAGGATCTTTAGTAAATTCTGTCTCAGCCTACTAGAATTTGCTGTTGGTACAATAAAGCACCGGTCACAACACAAGAAGTCCTCTCTGACTGAGTCTGAGTAAGAGGTCTCATACGAGCTCGTCAAGATGGTGACATTCTTGGTAAGGTTGTACATGCATATGTTACTGATCAGTGTCCAAAATAAATGGGTTAAGCGTGACTGAAAGACTGCCCTCTCATTTCAGCATGTTTCAGTGATGTCTTTGTGTTGCGCAACAAGCGAATAACTAAATTCTCAGCCATAGAAGAAAGCACAGTGTTTGCCAGGGTTTATGGGTGGAATGTCCTCTGCGTGCCCGTGTTCAGCCACCTGCCTTTAGCAAATTATAGTACAACACACGTGTACGCACACAGAACTGCTCCCTTTTTAGTAGCACTAAAATACCAAGCAGTGACGTTGTCTCTGAAGCAGGCTCAAACTACATACAAAATCCCAACAAGCCTCCCCTTCTGACGTACAAGGACAGGTAGCTTCCATTCCCATATGCAAATACATATTTCTTTTTATGATCAAACCATTCTATTCCACTAAAAATGGTATCAATATTACAATTAAACAGTCCTTTCATTGCAAAGTGAGTGATTACAGAGCTGAAAAGCTGTCAAAACCCCCAAACGGTTACCACTGACCGAACAGAACAGATTTACAATTTAACCCTTGCTTTAGAACAAGAATTCATTTTTCCTACCAAGAAAAGTCTTCATTTTGTTGCTAATCCTGTTAGCAGCATCCTGCGATCCTCAGCAGCAACCATTTACCCTGATTTATTCCAGCATGACCAACTCAGCAACCTAATTTCAACTTAGCGGGCGAAACATCAAACCGGGGGCACACCAGAACTCAACTGCAATGTAGTATTTTCATATTCAAGAGATGTAATAATGAAGTCCCATTGCAGAGTGTCCAGTGAGGCTCCCCTGCTATAGGGGGTGGGAAGGTGCTTGCCCTCCGCATCCTTCCCAAACACCAGAGCAGCTTTACAATGCAGTACAATGGTTACCCCAGAGCATGCATAAGCAGAAAGGAGTTGGATATCAGTTTATAAGCTCACGCTAGCCTTGTGGTTGAAGTCTTCTTGCAGCATGACAAAAAGAAAAATACAGGTATTATCCTGAATTCATCAACTGAGACACTCACACGACAATGATTTATACTCCAAATTATCCAAAAGCCAAATTTTTCTGGAAGAGAAGACTGTATCACAGAATAGTTTTGTGTTGGAAAGGACCTTAAGGCTCACCCAGTTCCAATCCCTGCCATGGGCAGGAACACCTTCCATTAGACCAGGCTGCTCCAAGCCCCTGTGTCCAACGTGGCCTTGAGCACTGCCAGGGATGGGGCAGCCACAGCTTCTCTGGGCACCCTGTGCCAGTGCCTCAGCACCCTCACAGGGAACAGCTTCTGCCTAAGAGCTCAGCTCAGTCTCCCCTCTGGCAGGTTCAAGCCATTCCCCTTGGCCTGTCCCTATAATCCCTTGTAAAAAGTCTCCCCTGAGCCTTCTCTTCTCCAGGCTGGACTTTCCCATGGGCATCTTCATACAGAAGTACATGCCAAAAAGTTAAGTCAGTCTACACGAAAAAGTGGAGTCAACCTGGGTTCTTCTGAGGTGAAACAGTCATTCCGTGCAAAGTTAGAGCAAGTGCTGCACACTGCTACAGGCAGGAGTGGGAGCTGGATTAAACAGATGGGAAACCATGGTGCTGGGCAAATACTGAGCAAAAAAAAAGGTTGAAGACAATTCCCTTCCCCCAGCTCCGAGTGAGTGCATCCAGTGTATTTTTATCCATCTATTTATCATGCTCTTTTGCTCCATCTGCTGGCTCCACAACAGCACGCAACGTGTTCTACACCCACTAAAACCACAATACCGGGAAAAAATAAGGATAAGGAGTGAACAACTGTTTATCAGGTCTACCTCATGAACGTTTTATTCGATGATCCTTGATTGTGTCTGCATTTATAGATATATGTCTCCTTGTCTTCTACTTAAATGAGTTTATTCTGGCTTTTGGGCTCACTTCCCCCCCTACATACTGTGAGCCTGAAAAGCTGGTTTTGTCACTTATACATTGAAGCAACAGAGAAATCTTATTACAAGTATGAAGAGTTTTCGGAGTACAAATCGCTTTATTTCTTGATGGTATCATGAAAGATGAGAAGTGAGAGGATTTTCTTACATATTAAAATCATAGTAAGTCTGTGTACAAATAGATTATCCATATACAGACTTCTATGGATACAGGCACTTGTTTAATAAATCAAATTCTATTAAGAAAAAGGCATTTTCCAGGGTGTTTTTATTATTCCCACAGGAGGAATAGTGTCCAAAACTGGGACTGGATGGGATCTAAAGAGGTCCTTAACCCATCCACCACTTCAGTGTGACACCCAAGTTACCCCTTTGAGAAACCTCTAGATGCCACCAGCTCCTTAAGCAACTTACTCCACGTTAAACACCAGCATTGAGGCAGATCTGCTGAACAACTCAGTGATTTCTATGCTACGATTTAACACCGTTCCACATTCGGAGCTGGATTAACCCGGGAACACATGCAGTGTGTTTAGGTGACTGACAGTACATGACCTTTGGGCTTGGAGCAAGCCAGAAGCACCAGATTAGCACATTAATGGAGCAACCTGCAGCCCTGGGTGAGCAGAGGTCAAGTATGTTGTACCCTCCTGCCACTTGGAGCTTATGGCACAGGTTTAAGTAGGTTGAGATGCACGGTAGAAATGCATACATTCCTTAAATACTATTCACTTTGGCATTAAGGAAGAAATAAATTATTTGCCATGCTGATAACTTTTTGGCTCACATTTTCTTCTTTTTATAGTAAGGATAAAGAAAAAGAATATAAAAAGGAATGAAGAGAGGATATAAAATCCATTTTGCAATAGGGAACTTAAGACAGTAAAAGTTTTATGATACCAAGCTCAATATTATTCCAAAGTTAGGTCTCCTTGAAATCTGGGGCTTGTGGAATAAATCACAACAGGCTCAAAAATTCCTCCATTAGTATTTGATTCTTCTCAGAGCCGGAGCTGAACCATTCAGTACTTTGGTTTCACACGGTGCTGCCATTCATAACATTTTTACATTCAAACACAGCAGAAAGATGAAGCTTCTAATTTTTCATTCAGATCGTATTAGTTGATGCCTTTCTCAGTGGCAGAGGAACACCTAATGGAGCAGTTAGAGATGAGGAAGTTACCAAACAACATGTGAAGCACAGTAATGACATGTTTTGGGGAAGCAAAAACCAACACTCCATATTTCCGATCACACTGTCAGATGGCTGCGCAACCCAAATCTCAAAGTATATGCAGACCATAAGGCACCACACACCTATCTATATGGCAGCTAAATAAGAACAGCAGATGTACATGTAGGTAAATCATAATTGTGTACCTAGTGTCAGCTTAGTGTGATTTCTGAAGAGACAAAACCCCTTGCATTTTATTTTTCAAAGCCAGTAGAGAGGAAAATATTACCTGGCCTTCATAAATGTTTCTTCCACAGGTTTTTTTACAGTGTGCCTAATTTTACACTCTGACAGCTTCCGCATTATTCATTTTAGGTCACGCAAGAACATTACCAACAGAACAATGTTCCAGAGGAGTATATTGAATAACAGTCAAAACTGAGTTGTTTGGCAAGATAGAGAATGCGGATGCGACAGCACAACAGCAGAATTCACCACCTTCTGCTGCCTATTGTTAAGGAACAAAACTGGCTCCATCCATGTAAGTATTCTCACAGCACCTCATCGCACAGCTATAGGTGTGCACAAGACATTAAATAATGAATACTTACAGGGGAGGAGGGAGGGAGAATAAATGCATGGGTTTGGTTTGATCTTTCCTGTCCAGTCACAGAATAGCAGAGGACCCCCAGCACCTCTGCACAGGGAGACAGAGGGAAAGGAAGAAAGGATGACCAATGCCAACTTCAAAAGCAGGCATCAGAAGCAGGAGTGATATTCCAGTCTTCATTAAACGGTTTTATGTGTTTCTTCCATTCCTCAGCTCCTCATGTGGTAAAATAAAACCCTCACAGTACTTTTCATACCTTTAGAATCAAACACCACATACGTGCTGCTTGCTAATTCTTCAGTACTTTTAATTATGTACACCCCTAAAATACTTCCTCAAGAGTTCCAGCTGATGGTGTTACAGATGTCTGACTTTGAGAAGTCACTGAGACAGCAATTAGCTAAGGGCTGAAGAGTAATGCATATAGATTCTTTATTAATCAGTGACAAGTCCTTTGTACAAATAAAGATTTTCTCCCCTCTCCCCTGCAAATACTTCTGCACTCATTTATTACCCCAGCGCAACTGTGTAAAACAACCAGCTTCAAACAACGCCAGTGAGCTTGCTCAGAATGCAAACCACCACCAATTTCATCTCTGCAGGACTGAAATCTAACACGCATTTCAGGGGAAACAAAGCAAAGCCATGAAGCACGACTCCTTCTCCTGGGCCTCAGTACTAATTGCTTGTGGACTTTGCCAGACGTTACAAACACCAGAAAACCACAGAGTCTTCTCTCAGTGGAAATAATGAGAAAAATATCGTTTCTTCTGACCACAACAATAAATGCCTTTTAAACACACGGAGTCGTCAAAAGACTTTCTAAGCAACTCAGAAGAAATCACTTCAGACAGGATTACTACTTTGTATGTATATCCAGAGCCCCGCAGGCGTACCAGAGCCCTATTTGTTAATTCTGCGGTAGTCTGCTTTGACTTTACCACAGGGCTCTGGAAACATGAAAAAACACAGTTGAAAACACGAAGCATAAAAAACCCTCATATTGCCTTATACTGCAAATACCCTGTAACAGGAATTTGGGGTGTGTGATGTCCTTCTCTTTTCATTTGGCAGTGATCAAGCTGAACAATTTTCTCCATTTTGCTTTAATCCACTTCCAACTGCAGAACAGCTCACTGGAGAAGACCCACCAAAGTGATGGAAAGTCACTGGAAGTGCCACAACCCAGGCCCTGCACACGATTGCACCCGTGCACGAAGCTTCTTTGAAGTTCTTATGAACATGATCAAATGGGGATGTGATGCATTTAGAAAATCCAGCCCTTTACTTATGAAACGATCAGACACTGAAACTTTGCATTTTCCACTACAAAAGCCCAACCCTTTCTATGTCTCTCACGTCCGCACTACGGGAGAAAAGCTGTCAACCATAGGGTAGAGTAATGCGTGAGTTGAGGTTGGATATACCACTTGGGTCTGCATCACCCCATCCCTGCCCCAGCTCTTGACCCTTCCCACCCTCCAGCCATGCTGCAGCACAGATCTCAGCTTTTGGTGCAAACAAGGTCTAAAACTCTCTTGCTCCCCACACAACTGAACTAACCCTCATCTGGAGTGGACCAAACCCACCCAAAATACTCATCTTCTCATCTGTTCATAGAGCAGCAGTAGTTAGTGCTGCTTAGTGTAGTTAGGAAGAACTCACCACCTACTGACTTCAGATAAGGACAGCCCTACCTCACCTAACCAACCTCACCATGTCCAGCACCTCACTGCTGAGAGCAGGCTCCAGTGTCTGAAGATCTAGATAATGTATAGAAAATATCAATGACACCATGGATTGACTTGTATGAAAGCATACAAGGTTTTTCTGATCTTTCTTCTCCTATAGTCCAGTCCAAATATTAACAAGAAATGATAACGATGACTTTAATCAATCATTCCTGGTTTTATAGAACAAAACATACGCTTTTCCATCACGGATTACCTGTTTATTCACAAATGACATCTTTGTGTCTTTGAATAAACCATACCTCACAGCCTGTCTTTAGAAGTAAATGAACATATCCATTCAGAAACTTGAGTTCAGTTTTATCCTATGTTCAGTATATTTATCCATGCGCACAGGATATGACCAAAGAGCATTACTACTCACAAGCATAACTGACGCATGAAGTAACTTAAGTAAAATAAACGTCTGGAAGGTTCTTATCAGTAAGTTACTTCGATAGCTTTTATAGAAGAGAGGAAACAATCCTGGGAAGGTACAAAGGGAAGTTTTCTCAAGTCTAGCTGCAAAGCTGAAGGCTGTGAATGTCACCTTGCAAAACTGGCAAAAGCTTCTCCTCCAGTATTGGGACATTCAGTGCAGGAACACAACCACTTTTAAGAAGATGCCTTGCTATCCTTAGAAGCACTGACTGTGTTACTCAAAAGTGACTAGTGCTTGGAAGTGATGATAATCCATTCTTTCATGTTCTCACACAAACATAAAAAGTACCGGAATTTTCCCGTTCAATTTAAAGCATTGCCCCAGAGGTATGAATACACTGTTTGGAGCTATGAATACACTCTTCTCTTCCCACCCCAAAATGTGGTTTAATTGAGTTAATAAGTAGTCACTTTCTCAGATCATTTTAAAGCAAAATAGACTTTGTAGCATTTTTCAGGATTTTCAGGTTTTTCTAATGAACAGCACTTTAACAAAGTGTTTTCATATCCTAATGCTTTCTCCTTTGATTTCACTGCACATTAAATGCCCCACCGTCCCAGTCCATCCAACAGTGTAACTGTTGCTCCCAGTACAACCAGTGGCATGACTAACATGGCTTTGCTGTTCACATTTCAGTTTGAAAAGCCACAATCAGTATATCCTGAAATAGTTTCTCCTGATTTTGGAAGAAAAACAAGTAATTCAGGACACACTGCAAAAAAGAAATGATCACAGCATTACAAGCACTGATTTTCTCTCGAAAAACCAATGTTCACATTCTCATCTATTTACATGCTTAGAAACTTCTACAGTTTCGAAAGTCCACAGGAAAATCAACTTCAGAATCTGTACTTCACTAGCACCCAGTTAGATTTCCCACAATGACCTGTATGCAACAAAATATACTCATACACTATCTATGCAAATGAGGAGCTCGCCTGGGCAATGAAGCTTAAACGACACCTAAACATACAAGGATGAAGCACACAGTGATTTAAACAGCAGCAGCAGGGGAAGTATGGAGCTAAATTAACAGGCTCCCCTTTGAAAATTAAACTCATTACGAAACCTCAGTTACAGAACAATTTGACTGCAACCTACCTGACCATATCTCAAACCTTTTGTGTAAGAGTAAGCGGGAAAGATAAATCCTGGTATTTGTAGAATAATACCCTAATTATTTATTAGAATGTGCTTCTCCCTATACAAATCTCTTAGATCCGTATTAGGTTCATTCCTATTAGGTAAAACTAATTTATTTGGTATAAGGCAAATGGAAAAAAAACGAGACCATTTAAAAATTGCCTAAGGTCACTTCATGGGCAAAACAATGTATTTAAACTGCAGAGATGACAACATGCTTAATATGACTACATAGAAAGTGCTTCCTTGATGACAATACATTAAAATCCTCATTGAATATTCATAGAATTTTTGACAAGATTGAGTGACACGTAATCCCAGCCCTAGCAAGCACCGACTTGATAGTCTCAGTGCTGGAGGATGGATGCCACACCAGCCAGGTCATCTTTGTTCCTCCCAGGGCCAAGAATGGCTGTACAAAACATCCCGCTTCCCAGTTTTTAATATCATGTCAGGCAGACACAAATAGAAGAGAGAGAAATCAAACATACAAAGCTGCTCTGTATATCAGATGCCAGGGAGAGGAAGAGCCTTTATCACAACTGTACAATAAGTGAGGGGAAGAGCTGTAATTTCCTTACAGCGTGGCAATGGGAAATTAGAGAAACAGCAAAGAAGAATCCTTCAAGTGACTTTCACTTACTAAGTTATGACCTCTGCATGACAAATAGGTAAGCGGAGTTTAAATGATGTGAAATATGTCAATTCAGAATGCATTAGGATGCCATTAACAGACAGTAGCTTAGACATCGGGAAAATATTAAGATGGATAGATCACTTAGCAACAATAGGACAAAGAAGGTTTTAATAAAGGCAATGAAGACAATGCCAGACTAACATCACCGACGAGCCGGAGCGCCTTGGGTTTTTGTCGGATGTGTACCAATGTGATAAAAAACAATTATCGTTGACACAAACAAGGGGAGACAACTGAAAAACATTCAAGCTAAAGCCTTGTTTATTAAGCAAGAAACAAATCTGATTGCTAAATTCTGTACCAAGAATGAAAACTGATTCATACCGCATTTCAATCCCATAATGCAACGGTTCCAGACTTTCATAAATGTCAAAGTGCTACCTAACATATTCCATACGCCATCACTTCCATCTCAAGCAACGTTTATGACACCTTAATAGAATCATAGAACAGTTTGGGTTGGAAAGGACCTTAAGATCATCCAGTTCCAACCCCCCTGCCACAAGCAGGGACACCTCACACCAAACCATGTCACCCAAGGCTTCATCCAACCTGGCCTACTGCCAGGGNTAAGATCATCCAGTTCCAACCCCCTTGCCACAAGCAGGGACACCTCACACTAAACCATGTCACCCAAGGCTTCATCCAACCTGGCCTTGAACACTGCCAGGGATGGAGCACTCACAGCTTCCTTGGCCAACCCATTTCAGTGCCTCACCACCCTCACAGTAAAGAATTTCCTCCTTATATCCAGTCTAAACCTCCCCTGTTTAAGTTTGAACCCGTTACCCCTTGTCCTGTCACTACAGTCCCTAATGAAGAGTAATCTGACAAGATTTTCAGGTGACCTAAGGCCACAGCAGCAAAGCATTTGTTTGCACTACAACAGTCCCCTGCTACCTGCATCCTGTTGGATGGTACATCAGGAGATGAAGCAAGTGGTGAAAGAGATGTGACAAACTTGTGCTGTGCTACTCTGCTTAAGGACCTGTGGGATCTGACAGGGGTTTATAAAAACCAATGAATTATATATAACCACCTCAAAGGGGAACTTCAAAGTGATGCACTTTGTTTTTTAATGATAGAATGGTTTAGGTTGGAAGGGGGCTTAAAGCTCATTCAGTTCCAACCCTCTGCCTCGGGCAGGGACACCTTCCACCAGAGCAGTTGCTCTAAGCAGCCCCTGTGTCCAACCTGGCCTTGAACACTGCCAGGGATGGAGCAGCCACAGCTTCTCTGAGCAACCTGATTAATTTTATCTTGTTATTTTCTTGTGAGCCCCAGGCTGACCTCTTTGCAACAGCTCCGACCATTGTTACATCTGGCACACAACAAACTCATGTTTATTGTCATTCCACCTCGCTACCATTTACCTGTGATTTTTACATTACTTACTATTCACATGAGCTTCACATCAAGACATCTTATCTACAGCCAATATGGGGGGGTTGCACTAACACAAAGATACAGGGGTGCCCAGCAATGCCCCTTAACCTCATCTCTTCTATGAAAGGCCTGGACACCACAGCAACAGCTCAGAGACTGTCAGCCCCATCTGCCAACCCCTTTCACTGTCCATCAGGCTCAAGATGTGAATATTTGAGTGATGACAGAGGATATTGTAATTCCTCCAGTGTGAACACTTTAAAAACAAAAAGAAAGAAAATAATAATAAAAAAAAAGAATGAACTCTTTCTGCTTGGAAAATTTCAACATTCATAGAAAAAAAAACAAAAGCCTCGTGTGTGATACAGGAGGTTTTGTGAGGCCAAAGCTCTGCCTTGTTTGAATAGGCCATAACATCAGCACAAACAATGGGGGCAAACATTTTGGCTGTGGAGCTGTACAGCACAGCTGGCTGCAGCTGCAGCACCCAGACTGCTGCATAGCCCACATGGAGCAGGGCAGTGGGGATGGAGGGGGAACAGAGCCTCAAGGCACACAACCCCCTGACAAAGCCACTCCTCAGTTTCAACTACATTGTTTTAAATGGCTTTTTAAGTGACAAAGAAAAGAAGAATCTTAATTTGCCAAACCCTCGGCTACAAGTGACAGGCAGCACCCAAATACAGCTTTTCTTCCTATTCTTTAACCCACTTATGTGACAACTGGAAGAGCAGACACCCGACAGTGCAGCTATTGACAGCAACATGCTGCTCTAAGCCATGTACCTTCCACAGACAAGCTTTTGCTTTCACTCACTACACAACCCTGTTCACTGTCTCACACAGCTGTATATAGATAATGTGTTTTAGGGAAACAGCTACATTATAAAGGTAAGGAAAGGACTGCTGTGTTCCCATAGAGCACAGAACTTGTTCCTCTATTGCCAACTTCCGCTTAATAATTCACCATTCGCATCCCAGCCTCAGTTCTCACAGACAGCATCCTTATAAGAGAGGCACATACTGCAAACCCATCTGCATTGCTAGGGGTGACAATGGATGGGAGCACAGTTTTGCCATCAGCCTCCATTCACCATATACTCTGGATGCAGAAATAGGCTCATCCATTTAGGAAAATACCAGATTTTGCACTGCAAGAGGAAGTTTCTTAGGCAAAAATGCTAACCTCCCCTACAACACAGCTCCCTGGATAACTGCTGCCTGGGACACGTCCTGGGGCAGGCTCCTGCAACAAGTCATTAACAACCTCCTGAAGTCTGGGTTGCTTTCCTTTGGGAGGCCTCATTTACAAATGAATGGAAATGAACAACCCCACTTTGGGCTTCCAACAGTTTGACTCTGATTAACTTCAGAATTGGAATTCCTCCCTGATGAACAGAAAAATTGCTGCTTTAACACGGTTTTGATTTGCAACACACCAGCATGATTCTGTTTGATAGATGTAAGAAACAGAGAAGGTCCCAGTTCCTCAAGCCACTACTACACAAGCAGTTAAGTTCTGCTGCATATCAAATATATCAACTTGGAGATGTACATGAACAGCAACTACAAGCTTGGCCAGAAGTCTGGAGCTTATTTTTGTGCAGAAGACAGGAATTAAGCAAGATCCAACTTTAAAACTGCTTTGATGACATCTATTTTTCCCAGGATGTACAAATTGGCCTCTTGGAAACAACTGTCATACCTAATACTGAGTTTATTTTCACTGTCTTCATCCTGCTGGTAGCAGAGAGGTGCCTACTCTTCATACACTGCCCGGAGCTCCTACTCCAGAAGATGCTCTCAAGACCGTGGCTTCTGCAGCATGAAGCCACAGTCTTCTGAAGCCAACATTATCCACCCAATGCCTCCTTATAGCGCATCCCTGGGGCATACAGGCAAGATGAGCTGTGGACTGAGGACAGACAGCTGCAGCAGAAGCAACTACCTTTCAAAGTTGCAATGGAACTGCTTGCAGCAGTAAAAGGTGGCTCAACTGAAACAAAAAACCCAACAAAACCACTGCATTTGGTTTGTTTGACAGAACTTGCTAAAAAAAGGCTGATCGTAAGGGGTAATGGGTTAAAACTTAAACAGGGGAGGTTTAGATTGGATATAAGAAAGAAATTCTTTCCTCTTAGGGTGGTGAGGCACTGGAATGGGTTGCCCAAGAAAGTTGTGACTGCTCCATCCCTGGCAGTGTTCAAGGCCAGGTTGGACAAAGCCTTGGGTGCCACGGTTTAGTGTGAGGTGTCCCTGCTTATGGCAGGGGGTTGGAACTGGATGATCTTAAGGTCCTTTCCAACCCGAACTATTCTATGATTCTATGATCTGTAGATGCTTGGCCTGATTGCACTTAAAGTTCAAAACAGCTTTCGTGTAGTATTTCACAGTGCTTTCAACAAAAAACCATCTGCAACATAAGCAGCCAGGGAAGCCTTTGCCAGGTCCTTCCTCGGTTAAATTACTGTGTTTATGTTTCACACTTCTTGCAAGGTTGTTTTTCTAAAAACCCTTCATTTCCCTTTTTCTTTAATGCAGCCACTGCTAAAGATGAAAATGCATTCGGGAAAGAGGTGCTGAAAGTTGGAAATAAACCCAGGGAAACTTTGCAACAGCAAAGGAAATGAAGAATTTCTAATCGCCACTACTGAAGTGAAGCCTCTTGTGGCATGTACTGATGGGCTCTGATGGATAGCAGTAATAATTACTGATTTTCTTGTATTTACAACCAATCTGCATTTGTACACTCTGAAACGGCTTTACAGGAAAAACAGGACAAAGTAGAAAGAAAGATTTAAAAATTTATCAATTGCATGCACCCAAAAGGCAACATCTGAAATGCAAACCCTATGTGGCAGCAGGCTCTTAGTCCAAGATTAAATCCAGCTCATTTTATACATGTAGTATATTATTAGCAATATTGTTCTGCATTCACTAAATTTTAACACACTATTTACTTCTAAATAAACACCAACCAGTCATGCTAATGTTTTAGTTAATGTAGCGTTAGATGCCATGAGTTTTTATCTGTTTCATTTCTCAACCCTAACTTAGCACCGACATTCAGTTTTTACATGTAATGCATACTGTTTTACTTCACTAGCCAAGTCTGTTCTTTACTAACGTGAAAGCATATCCCCAGGAATCAACTGAAGCCAATGTTGAATCTGCACAGAAATTTACTCTCCTTTAGAATGTCATCTGGAAATTTTCCTTAGAAAATGTTCCTTCCCCTACTCCTGAATACTCCACTGACTTCCCCAAAAGCCTCAAATCCCATCCAGCATCACTGGCGCAGACTGGCTATTAATTTAGTTGGAAGTTGCTTCTCTGGAGAAAGCATCATCTTCAGTGTAAGTTTCTGTGCTTGCTCAGTAAATGGTTTTTGATGCATGCAGTAATAAATCTAACCCAAATTAAAACATGTCACTATTAAACACAGAGAGGTAGCAGAAAAGATCAAGTTATGAAGCCAGGAGAGCATCTAATGCCTGGCTGGTGCTGAAAGAAGTCTACTATTCCATCAGTAAAGCTGCAGCTCTAAAAAGACCAGCGCAACTGCAGCCACACTATCTAGCTACCAAAACTGGTTGGTCAAGCTCTTAGGGTGCATGTAGTGGTTTTGAGCCTGAAAGGGCACGTTTGGTAGAAAAAGTCATTCAAGAGGAAATCCAAATTGTATTTTAGAGACTCCAGTTCAGAACAGGAATGTGAAAAAGATGTCATTTTATATCATCAAAACCTCCTTTTAGCAGGGATAGTGATAAAGCCAAAGCACAGCCAAAAGGGCTCCCAAATTTACCCCCTCCCTAAGTAAACTGATCACTACCTGCACAGGCTTCTGGAACAGCATCAAGAAGTCAAGATGCTTTTTGTATCAAAAGCTTCAGGAACAAAAATCACAGAAACCCAAAACGTTCTTCCAAACCTCACTCCGAAAGCACATAAACCCCTGTTCATCACCACTCACTTCTCAAGCATTGATGCTGAACTACATAAAGTCTCCAGCTCTATTTAAAAAAGTCTGAAGTAACTTGATTCAGTAGCTGCACAAGCTTTGTATTATTTATAAACCTGCAGGGAAACTAGGATATTTCTTCCTAAATAGGTGACTTTTTAATCACATTTATTAATTGTTTGATATAAGGGCACATAGTGACAAAACAAGGGGGAATGGCTTTAAACTGGAAGAAGGTAGATTTAGATTAGACATTAGGCTTCCCTGATGAGGAAAGCTCCTCCCTGTGAGGGTGTTGAGGCGCTGGCACAGGGTGCCCAGAGAAGCTGTGGCTGCCCCATCCCTGGCAATGTTCAAGGCCAGGTTGGACACAGGGGCTTGGAGCAACCTGGTCTAATGGAAGGTGTCCCTGCCCATGGCAGGGGGTTGGAACCGTGTAAGCTTTAAGGTCCCTTCCAATACAAACCATTCTAGGGTTCTGTGTATATAACATGATGTGGGATCTCTGAATTTACCACCTCACCCTTTCTCCAAAGCTTTCTCTTTGATTCTGGCCACCGAACCACATATTTTAACAGATAACTCACTCATTTGTTACCTGTAGCACATAAGCAATACAATTCCAGCAAGGACAAAGGTTAACATTAGCCTCCACAGTCTAGCAACTGTATTATTACCAACGCATAATTAAACAGCAAGTATTGATTTGCTGTTATGTTTTAGTTGGCCCCTAAAGAAGTTAATAGAAAGCACAGCTGCTGGGAAGAGGGCCTGGTTACTGTGCTCTGCTTTGCTTTTAAAAAATCTGAAATATCTGGTAACCCACAATTTAAAGCTTCAAAACTTGCACCTTTCATGATATAAAGTGAATTTTCCATAGCAGAAAATAAAAACAAAGGTGGTATTTAACAATCAAAACCTTAGGAGAAAGAGAAACTAAGTATGATTTCAAGTGACTGCAACATGTGAGCTCCAAGTGCTCTATTAGCTTCCCCCCTCTGTGAAAGGTTATGGGTCCACCTCAAATAAACAGAAGGGAAGTAATAAAAAGCCCACTTCAAATAGAAGACAGGACTTGTATATGCATTCACTTTTGTTTCACGATCTACACTGAGGACCATTACAAGAGCAGCTCTCCACATACACCTAAACATCTTCAACTGCCACACTCAGCATCTGGCTGAAACGTCACACTTCCAGGAAGTTTCACTTCCAGAAAGTTTCACTTCTTTTGGAAGGGCACACAATTTGTCCAGATCCATAAACAGCAGTCATGGATGCCGGGGAGGATTAACTCACAAGATACACACCTGATGCCCCAAATACCCAAACCATTACTCAGATTTACACATGGAGTCTTTCACTTCCAAAGCTTCAATTCAGGAAAGAAACCTGTACCCGCAGGAAAGAAAACTTCTGCAGCTGTGACGTTTTTATTCTGGTAAGAGTCTACCCCAGGTTGTTCTTACATAGCTGAGATCTCTAAACGCATATGTAAGTTTCATGAATGGTATACAGATACATTATGGCCATCTCGTTCTGCAAAATCTGTTATATCGCAGTGGATACATAATATTCACTTTAATTGGAGAAAAAACACTACCTTTGCACAGGATTGTAGAAGAATCATAGAACAGTTATGGTTGGAAGGGACCTTAAGATCATGCAGTTCCAACCCCTGCCATAAACAGGGACACCTCACACTAAACCGTGGCACCCAAGGCTTCATCCAACCTGGCCTTGAACACTCTCAGGGATGGAGCACTCACAACTTCCCTGGGCAACCCATTCCAGTGCCTCACCACCCGCACAGCAATTCTTCCTTANCTTCATCCAACCTGGCCTTGAACACTCTCAGGGATGGAGCACTCACAACTTCCCTGGGCAACCCATTCCAGTGCCTCACCACCCGCACAGCAAAGAATTTCTTCCTTATATCCAATCTAAACCTCTCCTGTTTAAGTTTTAACCCATTACCCCTTGTCCCTAATGAAGAGTCCCTCCCCAGCATCCTTAGAGGCTCCCTTCAGATACTGGAAGGCTGCGATGAGATCTCCATGCAGCCTTCTCTTCTCCAGGCTGAACAGCCCCAACTTTCTCAGCGTACAGATGATTAATAAAAAAGTTTAGCAATCAAGACAGACAAATTACTGGGGTTTGCCCCAATTTTCTTCAGCAGAAATAAGAAGCAATACATATCCAAAAGGAAAAATGAGATATTAGCCCACAAGTAGGTACTAGGGGGTAATTACAATCTGCTGGCCTCTATGTATAAACATGGAGATGTAAAACCAGCTTTCAGTCTACACTGGCTTTGTGAGTCATGGACGGAAAACATACAAGTACTTTCATCCATTCCACAAAATTCCACCCAATCCTTCAAACATCCGTTAAAAGCATCATCCAACATCCCTGCTTCAGTGCTCTATGAGACCTCGTGATCTCTGCTGGCATCTGCACCCTTTATTTGAAGCCATTTTCCAAGCAGCAGAAGAAACTGGAACCAACTGAATGAATTTAAATTCATTACCAATTAAGTGTAATTTAATTCACGATTCTTTCAACTTTCTCATGAGAACGGCGAGCGGCAGGAGGGATGCAAACCTGACTGACAGAGCTTGATTTACTGCCGCCGGTCCCCCAGGAAATCACAGATCACTATATATAGCTATAAGAAACCTCCCCCCCCCCCCCCCCCAAGATGTTTCCATCTACACTTTAAGAACAGCATCTGCATAAGAACTGAACGTGTGTTTCTAAAAAGGTAACAGCATGCTGGGTTATAGGAAGATAATTAAACCCCCAGAGTTCACATCCAGGATGGTTAATCAGAGAGGCTGCAGCTCACACACTGGTGCCGGGCACCTAAGTGCTTACGGACACAAAAAAAGCCAGAAGCAGCTTAATAAACCAGATGAGATCCTGATTAAACAGATTTCAGAGGTTATAGGATGCTAACTGCAGGTATAGAAAATGCTTTTTCCTCATGTCCACCTTTGTGAGCAACCTATTGAGCCACTCATGGTCTTGGCTAACCAGGACCAACATAAGCAGGTGTATATGACCTACCCCTCTATAAATGCACATGGTATCCATAACCAAAGAGAAATCCACAGCAACCTGTGGTTCAGCTGGACACAGAGCATCAAACCGGCTCCTGCAGTTTCACTTGCTTCCCACAGTGTGAGATGTTCAGTGTCTAACATCATCACTCTCCTCTATGCACCATCCAAGTGGTGAGAAATGTGTGATCACCTGGAGTTAAAATTTAGCTTCTAGTTGGTATTCTGTAATACCAATTTGATAAATATTAAAAATTATAAATATTTTAAATTAACAAATAAAAACTAAGCAACATCAGTGATTTTGCTGGAAAATGATACAGTGTTAACCCAAGCTCTTGAGGAGTTACCTATAATAACATATAATATAGGATGACACCTAAAAAAACAATAACACATTGAGTGGCAAGCACTTGTGGGAACCCGGGAATGCCCAAGTACTTGTCAGAGATGACAGGAGAAGATGCCAGCACCCCACAAGAAAAGAGAAACCCAGCAGAAAAAGCTTTGTTCGGTCCAACTCAGCCACGGATCCTCAGCAGGAACACACTGCTCTGGTGGCAAAAAAGAGGTGGGAGAAGAGCTGTGGAAAATCAGCTTTCCTCCATTTTTGCTGTGTCCTTCTGAGGCTTCTTAATTCTGTTTGCAGGGGCTGTGATGGCTGAAGAAGGAGGCATATATGAAATATATAGCTCTCCGTGGGTTTCAAAGGAAAGCAGTAGGTACAGGAATGAAGAAGCTGGTCAGGAATTAAGTCTGACCCAGAGACCCAAGGCACTTTCACAAATTACAAGATAGCACACATTGAATTCTGAAGCACAGGATCACAGAATGGCTTGGGTTGGAAAGGACCTTAAGATCATCCAGTTCCAACCCCCCTGCCATGGGCAGGGATGCCTCACACTAGACCATGTCACCCAAGGCTCTGTCCAACCTGGCCTTGAACACTGCCAGGGATGGAGCATTCACAACTTCCTTGGGCAACCCATTCCAGTGCCTCACCACCCTAACAGGAAAGAATTTCTTCCTTATATCTAACCTGAACTTCCCCTGTTTGAACCCATCACTCCATGTCCTGTCACTGCAGTCCCTGATGAAGAGTTCCTTCCCAGCATCCTTATAGGCCCCTTCAGATATTGGAAAGCTGCTATGAGGTCTTTCAAGAAAAGAACCCCTTCCCTTAGCCCACCTTCATTCAAGGCACAGAAGAGATACCACATGTGCAAATATTAGTTTTAAAACAAGTTTTGCTAAAATATACAAAAGAATTATAGTATCATCAGCATCTTGAACTGCTCCACTTGGCTCCTCCAGGCTGCTCATATATTCTGCTATTGACTCCCTGTTCAGGTCTAATATTGCAGCAGAAAAAACAATGAAGTTGGGAAACCTTGCCAATATTCAACTCTAAACTTTGCAATAAGAAAAGCAGATTTCTCTTATTATCTGTGCTGTTATTCCTTTGCATTAGATGACTAATTGCATGACTGTTCCTTTAAATGAGATGACTGGGAAAAAAAGCACTTCTAACTGTAACAAAAAAAAACATCTCTTGAAAACACTTCAAACTCGCTTAACTGAAATCCCCACCTTTAAAACCTGACATCACACAATTTCATCACAACTTACAAGTAACTGAATAGAAGCATTGATTAATACAGTTTATCTTCCACGTCAAGCAACAATCAAAGCAGCAATTCAGCTGCAGAGGGCTATTTCACTTGTAATAATTGATGCTCTGAAGGCAGAGTAATTTCTTGTTTCCTATACTAAAATATGTAAATTATGTAAATATACACACATATATGGATAAAATGGCTATATATTCATATATATTTATTTTTATGTCTGTGTGTTCATTTATATATATATTATATATAAACATAGATGTATATAAGCTCAGTATCTTTTCCTTTTGCTCATCATGCTCATTTTACATGAACAACTGACATGCTAATGTTAACAGGATTAACACCCCTAATCCATTCCTGATTTATGGATACTCTCTTCATGTATGTGGGACACACATGAATTAGCCTGGGTACGTGCAATAGCTTTTTCAGGGAGGGCAGCAGTAATGCTGGAACCACCGAAGGAGTTGGATCAATGCAGAAGCAGATCCTTCAGACTGAACTCAGCGCTGCTGTTGGAAGGACTTGCAGCTTTTAAGCTATTTTATCTGAAAGGCTTTTGTTTAAGACTATGTAAAGCTATTTTATTTAAAACCAGCTCAGTACATTTACGGGAGGTGCAGAACACACCTACGAAACACCACACAGAGACACCCACCGTAACTCTTCCACATCAGCACCAGTGACCTGCCACAGCATTTTCTTGTGCTATGGAGTTCTCCAGCCAGATAAACCTCTGCATTCAAATGTTCTCGGGTAAACTTCAGCTGCATCTGGGCTTGCTTCACCATCAAAAGTGGAATCCCCATCAGACATTTGTACTGCCCTATAGCTCACACTCTCCTAGCTTCAGGTTTTCAGAGGGAATGGTAGAAAATCCAGGCAAAACTACAAGTAGAAATCACTGTTTTTTCAGTACTGGAGGGGAGCATACAAAATCCAAACCCTTGTTAACAACTCTAAAGTAAAGTCTATGAAATCCAGCAATTTGTACACATATCCCTGACATTTGTAAAAATGTAGAATAACAAACTGTGAAAAAACCATCTGTAACATGCGAAGAAGCACGGTTGAGAAAGTACCTGCAATGTCTAAGGGAATTATTTAAGAGTTTTAGCAAAGTATTTAACAGTCTCTTGCCTATTTGCTTAACAAAGACTATTTTTAGTTGATAACGTATAGAAGTAAAAGGTATTTTGAAGTCTCTTACTTTGAATTCAATGGGAAGAACTGGTGTTACAGAATCACATTTCTATTACCAGCCATTTAATTCAAAATCCTTGCATTCATGAAGTATTTACTGCCACAGCACACAAGGCGTAAGTGCACATTTCCAAATATAATCCCCCATCTGATCTATAATTCATATGTTATAAACTCTGTAAGTGCTGTACTAATGCCATTCAACAACCTGATTTTCAAATTGAACCAAACTATCATCTAGGAATAGTTCTGTGATCTCCACTCCTGCTCTCAACAGACCGCAGAGTTCATCTGAACTGAAATACAATGTCATGAACTTAAGTAGGAAAATGATTTAATGTATATACCCTGTGCCAGGCTGGATGATTTCTTTCCTTGTATAAACAGCTATATACAAACCATGGGAGATTCCCTGCACAGAAGTCAGGTCAATGAAGTCTTTGTTTCCGCATGTTCATCCTCTTAAAGAGTCCCATCAACAATGTCTTTACCAATACCCAATGGCAAAGCGAAAAACCTCTGGTTTCTCTTGCTGAACTCTTTCCCAACAGCACTAACAGGTAACATAGCAGAGACTGATGAAACTGGGTTTTGATGAAGTGATTTTGACATCTACAGATTTTCATATGAAGAAAACAAAGGAGCCATTGGCAAACAGCTCTTGAGCAGCAGTCGGAGATGGTTACGAATTCACAGGCATAAGAAGAAAATAATGTTTCTATGATTTGAATGAATTATTGCTTCTTATAAAGAAACAATCTGGAAATTAAAAGTACTACATCAAACAGCGGCAACCAGTCAAAAATGTTTGCCAAGTCAAGGTGGTCTAAATGCCACCACCGTGGTGGCAGTGCTTTGCACCCAGACTGCCACTCAGGTCCCTGAAGAGGTGACAAGACACGACATGATGGTCACCTCTCCCCTCGCAAGCACCAGGTACCAGCACAGTCATGGTACATCTGGTTGGGATGCTGAAGCTGGCAGCTCATGCCACCCGGCAATCACTGAATAGCAACATCTAGAGCTATCTCAGAGATACTCCATGTATCTGTAGAAGGCTACTCCTGCAGTAACATGCAGAATTAGAAAACGAATACATAATCAATATAAATATATCTCAATAATAACAAACTATCTGCTCAACTACTCCATAATACTGCCAAATAGTTCTGACTCTTGGGACTGACAATGTGCAAACAGAAATGTCAGGAGTAGAAGCAACACCTGGAATGGTTAACAACTACACATTGACCATTAGAAGTGGCAGAAAATATATTCAAAGAGACATTCAAAGAGCTCATTTCTACAGTTGCCCAAGGAAGTTGTGAATGCTCCATCCCTGGTGGTGTTCAAAGCCATGTTGGACAGAGCCTTGGGTGACACGGTATAGGGTGAGGTGTCCCTGCCCGTGGCAGGGAGGTTGGAATCCGATGATCTTAAGGTCCTTTCCAACCCCAACTATTCTATGATTCAGCAATTTTGGCACACATTCAGCCATACTGAAGCATGTGCCTAAGCACCATCTTAAAAAATACAGTATTTCCTTGTGGGGTTACTGTACTTTTTATTAATACACCTGAAGTCTCTTGCGTAAGAGTCCAGTTAATAGGATCAATGACTGCTGTGCAGGCTAAAGCTTTGCAGTGTAATTCCACTGCTGAGTTTCCTCCTGAAAATGCCTCTGCTCTACACACTACATCATGGTTTGGGTTGGAAAGGACCTTAAGATCGCTTAGTTCCAAGCCCCTGCCATGAGGCAAGGATGACTCACGCCAGACCATGTCATCCAAGGCTCTGTCCAACCTGGCCTTGAACACTACTACTTCCTTGATGTGTTATTCACACAGTCATTACTTCACCAGTGGACTGGAAGACTTTTAGACAACTCAGATTTGTGACAACATAGCTGTTAGACAAAAAAAGATTAAAACATTAACACATTAAACATTAAAAAGATTAAAACATTAAGATGAGAGATGAATCAGTTCCAAACCTCACTACCCAAGTTTTGCTCCACCCGGGCCAAAACCAACAAGGCATTAACAAAACGTACTACACATCCAACTAAAACATGGGTTTTTATTAACTTCCAAATGAATTAACAAACAAGCATGAGAGGGCTTAGTGTAACCCTCATTTTTGCTTTGGAGGAAAGCTATGGGGTTTAGAACTTAAGTCAACTGTGTTTAAAAAGATACCTCCAAAGGAACCGAGTTACACTGCGTCTCCAGAATTCTGTTCTCTGAAGATTTAAAGCTCAGATAGGTAACAGCAAAGTTACTGAGCACATCTGCTTTGTAATATAACTCAAAGCACCTCTACACCTAGAGTGGAGGCATAGTACAACAGCGAGAAGGGGCTGGCATCTCCTTGGCAGCTCTACATCTATATCGGCATCTGTGTTCACCAGTGACCTATGAAACCACAGACACAACTGGTTATAGATCCACTGCAGTTGATGTTCCACCCATATTCATTAATTACCACAGTGTGTATTTAATTACCTTTTATGAGCAGGAGGCTCAATTAGATGAGTAAGGCTGCTACACAGTAACACTTCGTTTATGCAGATTCTATTATTATAAATCAGAAAATTAAAGAACGGAGATAGTGCTTATGATTCCTGATTAATGCTTCATAACAAATAACAGCCATTCCTTTTCAATCTTCATCCCTAGGTAGCTCATTACCAAGACCCTCACATAAGTCTCAGAGTCCTGCATGGGTCACTATCAATGCAGCAGTACACTAGCACTCATCCCCACTGACCTGAAAGGGATCTGCGCTCAGATGAAAGACTGAAGTCAATGACAATCCATATGAACACTAGAGATAATGTTGCCCGAAGCAACCAGTTCATCCTTTGCTGAAGTGCTGCTACCATGGTCCAAACCCAAACCTACAGGAAACGAGACTGGCTCATGCTCCTCCATGCTGCAACCCAAATAGATCCAGAAAACTCACGTTCAGTCTCTGCAGCCATAAAGTAAATAGACAAAGAGACATAAAAGATGGAAAAATGATAGGGAAATCCTTTTTTTTTCTCTTCACCTGCAGCAAGTTGAACACTTTTAAAGGCACTTTTCTGTATTTTATATTTAATGGTTTTAAGGTCTGCCTCAATTCAGGTTTTTATTTTCTTTGATTAAATGTTTTCCAGTTGTTTGGCTTGTTTTGCACGGTGTTTGCCACAGCACCACTGAGTGTGCACACTCTTACTGCTCCAAGTTCAATAGAATAAAGTACTTTTTGTTTTTTCCAAAGTAGAAAAAACAAAAGACCTTAACATTTACCATATGATGGTATCAAATGCAGGCAGGAAAAAGCATCCCTATGCATTGCTTCCCTTTCTGGGAAGTTAGGGAAGGAGCACAGCACGCGTTTTAGCAGAGAAAAGTCTTTCCCCGAAAGGCAGTACCTGGGATGTACCCAGGGTCAAGGTTACAAAACCCCTGCAAAGGGTGATTGATTTTCCTTCCAGGAGGGAGGGCTGAGCACTCTGCAGCCGGGCATGCCTCCGTCCCCATGGGGGCTGCTTCTCACCTTCCCAAGCTAAACCCTCTGGGAACACTGAAAACCATGAATGGTGCTACTGTTCGAGTTTTAATTGGTGGGAAAAGCCTTATTCCCATTTTGGGAAGGGTCAGTTGTGAGTAGCACTGGCAACTAAAAGCAACCTCATGACTTGACATTCTTTAAGACAGCTCTAGTTAGAAGTACAGCAGTGAAACCAATGCTATGATACAGAATGTATTTGCTCATTCCAGCACTGGGCTCAATGAGCACTTTGCACTTCTGAACTGGACTTGCAGATTATTCCTGAAAAAAAGGAGAAATCATTGTATCTGTGAGGCTTTCTGTAATTTTATTTTAAATTTAAATGCATATATATCCCCCCTCATTGTAAAGAAAGCATCCATATCCAAAATAGGTTATTTTTCACCCACACAGCCATTCCACCTATAATAAAAGGTCACTTATTGCCCCACTTTGTGAACACAAAAGCAGCCTCCAGCTGAATGGGGTCTCCATGAGGGGAACAGATGGGCCAAGCGCAGAACATAGCACTGCTGTATTGACTGGTGATGGAACCGAAATCACATCGCCATGGCAACTCCTCTACTGCCTCCTCCCTCAAGACAACAAGAAATAGCTCACGAGAGGTATTTTAGGAAATCCATAACAAGAGAAAAATCGTGTTTCTTGCTTTCCAATTATTTAAAACGTACCTACAAAAGGTGCTTTCGGGAAACGGGTGAATGGCATTTCCCTTCATAAAGTGAGAAGTAATCTTTGCCTGGGCTGTGCAGACTTGCGGTGAATGCCGAGTATCAATCATGCTTCTAAAATGTTAAATGCAAACTTTATGGTGCTTCCACTAAAAATCCTTACGCTGATTTTCTGATGTGTCTGCTCTGGAGAGTCCTGTCTAAAGTGAGGTCTAATGAAAACCAGCCTATTTCTTCTCTGAAAATGACGTGATCTTATCCAGAGGTGACACCTGCCTGTGATGCTCCTGTCGTTGTTCTGTATCACTATTGCATTTAACCAATAAAAACGCTGAGGACTCCTTTTGCTTTGCAAAAAATCCCTTAGAAACAAAGGGGACTGAGACTGCACCAAACGCGCCAGCACAAGGGAGGTAACGGAAAGCGGGTGGGTGCCAGCGAAGTCCCAACTACTTTTAAGCAGGATATCCTCAAGCTTTTAAACAGCAATGAAAGCTTCATCTTAAAATACAGTCCTCTGAAGTGCTTGTTTCCTTCCAATTGAAATTAATTGGGCTTTAATTTTCAGGAGAAGATTCCATCTCTAATTTCAGACTTGTTTACAGCAATATACGTCACAGAGACATTAAAGCCGCGATAGATATTATTTACAGAAGGATGGCTCTTTGAATGTAAACTGCTTATTAAAGAGCGCTGGTAAAAACCCTTGCAGAAAGATTAAGAAACTAATAAACAGATTTGATTTTTATAGCATTACCTCCCAAACCCAGGAACATGACCCAGAGCAGTTCCAGCTGTTTCATGTATACTTGAGTAATTTCGGAAACTTTCATTTCTGACGCACCCCTGAAGGGCCCCGCTCAGATTGTGAATGTTTTTGTTTGGGTTGGCAGAAGCCCCTGTACAATCTCTGATTTAATATCAGCTTTAAAGCAATAATAATCATCTCACTCGCATGCCAAGCCACCCATGTTGCTGCCGACCCCAGGGGAAGGACTGGCTGTGGGAGCGCAGCTCATCAGTTCCCATTGGTTTTCCTTAACTCCCTGCAAATGTGTGCCATAATGGAGCCTTCCTCACCCCAACCCCTGGGCAGCTGAATGCAGTTGCTTTCCACAGTTAAGCAGTCTCAGCACTGGCAGAGGAGGCTGCATCCAGCTGCTGCAATTCAGGGTAAGAACAGCCAAACCAGAAATGATTGCTGAAGATGAAAGGTTTCTGGGGAATGGTCACCAAGTTTCCCAAAGTCAGGTTCAGGAGGCCACACAAATACACTTGGCCAACTGGTTTTTCCTGTTGTATTCTAAAATATAGTGGGGATTTCACTTACAAGCACCACTCACTGGTAACGTTTGTGGGTTTCCCTCACATCTTGGAAGTGTCACTACTTAAAATGTATACGATGTTTCTCGGCTTTTGATTGCTTCTTTTTCCTTGAGGCATCAAGCGTTCTCCTTCAAAATGAAGTCAGAAAAGGACAGAACATCTCCACCAGCCCTCTGCTCCCACTCACCACTACACAGCTCACCCTTCCTGTTTCCATTTTACAACACACACTTCACATCAAAGCATTTCCATTCTTTTCCATGCAGAACCCACAGGATGATGGCTCCTGTCACTGAGAGCTCCTTTTCAGGGAGCCGCAGATAATGGGATCTTTGCTTTCTGCTGCTCAGTAACATCTGGCTCCATCCCCAAACTCTTGCACACTCATCCCACTCCTCTCTTAGCTGCATCCTCTGCACAACCTTGAGGTTAAAAATTACCACCTTATCTACAGCTTGAATCTGCCTAACTTATGATACCTTTGCCTCTTTTTGTTTCCTCATGGACTACCAAGGTATCTCTTCTGTCTCAGATAATGTTTCCCAGGCGTTTAAATTATTCTTAGAATCACAGAATAGTTAGGGTTGGAAAGGACCTTAAGATCATCCAGTTCCAAGCCCTCTGCCATAAGCAGGGACACCCCACACTAAACCATGCCACCCAACGTTTTATCCAACCTGGCCTAAAAAGGGCCTACAAGAATCTGGAGGGGGACTTTTAACAAGGACATGTAGTGACAGAATAAGGGGAAATGGCTTTAAACTGACACAAGGTAGATTTAGAGCAGATATTAGGCAGAAGTTCTTCCCTGTGAGGGTGCTCAGGCGCTGGCACAGGGTGCCGAAAAAAACTGTGGCTGCCCCATCCCTGGCAGTGTTCAAGGCCAGGTTGGACACAGGGGCTTGGAGCACCCTGCTCTAGCGGAAGGGGTCCCTGCCCATGGCAGGAGCTGGAACTGGGTGAGCTTTACGATCCATTCTAACACAAACCAGTCTGTGACCATGATATTAAATAATATATTGAATTAACCCCACTAAACCAGATGATCCAGAGCTATCCATGCCTATGGCTCCTTCTCTTCAGAAATTTCCGTCTTTGACTCAACTACAAACATCATCAATAACATCTTTACAGTTTCTTTCCACATCATGGATAAAAATGTCAACAGGGATTTAGACAAAAAAATGATTCTCTACAGGACTCCGGTTCAAACTGCCCTTAATCCAGTTAATCTTTACAGTGCTCATTTTGTATCATTCTAGTTTTCCAATTAAAATGCTGCATGGTATCAAGTCAAATGTCATCGAGAAACCTAGGTTGTTAAATCAACGCTATTATCCTCATTAAAAATAATCCTATAAAAAGAGCCTGCAGTTTGATGATTTATATACTATAAATCTATGTAGCCTACTGTTAATTTTATTTCTAGAGTTTCAACCCCCACCATTATTTAACACATGGCAAGCAAACCAGTAGCAGAGGCAAAAAGAAGTTGTAATCTGCAGAAAATAATTTACACCACGGACTAAAAATGACTCAAAACCTTCTGAAGCTCAACCTTAGAGTTAACCCAAGCACTAGGGATGATATGTGCCTGAGTTGTAGCTATAACGTCATTTTAAGAACACCTCTCTCAACCAGTGACTCCTCCAATGCATTATTCATGCCCCTGTGGCCAAAGCGCTCGTTCCAAAGAGGAGGACTTCGCACCTCCTACAATTATCTTCGGCCTCTTTATTCCCCAGATCCCACCTTGCTAATTAACTATATAAATCCAAACACTAAAATGGGTTCGGACCTGGTGGGGGAAAAGAAAGACACAATAATATCCACATGAGGAAATTCATTTTGTCATTGTATCGCACCGTGTAAATAGGAAACATAACTAATAAGGACAGGCATGTTAATTTTGGTTCCTTTCAAAACCTGGAGGCAAGGGGAGGAGAAGAGGGAATGACAATATTTGGCAATAGGAAGAAAAACAGTTGCAAATGAGACATTTTTCAACCCCCTTAACTAGCTTTAGTAACAACTGAGAATAAAAATAAACTTATAAACACTTCCGTGTCCTTTAGAGAGCTCAATTTAAACAGCATATTTAATCTAAGTCATATGTAACATTAGAACAGTGCTCTTTTTACCCTCAATATGAATTAAGAATATTAAATATGTATGTGAAATAGTAGTCCATGCTGGAATGTCTCCAGAATTAAATTCTTAATAGCAAGTTTTTTTTCCTCTCATTTTATTTTTTCCCCCTTTTTTTTTTACTTTAAGCTGCAAAGATATTCAAAACTAGGTCAAGCTTAAAACACCCAACAAAAGTAACAAGATCTGCCATTTCTTGGATTAATCTTCTTTTTCCCTCTAAGTACCTTCCTTTAATATTTACCATAAAAAAGATTTTCCATTTCCCTCGTGAAAAGGACAAATACGGACACAGATTTCTCTACCTCCCTGGAATCAGGCATACACAAAAATAAGGTAACAACTCAAACAGCTTTCTTCCTATCCTTCCTAGGCATTACTGCTCCAAAACCACATATACTATCAAGTAAAACCACCCAAGTTATATGCCCTCTGGAAACTAACCCACTGGTCAAAATATATAGAGCTTCTAAGAAATTAATAGAAATCAGGTATTTTTAGGATGAAATGTGTGTAACAACTTCAACTGGAAAAGAATGAAGGAGATATCTGGTTCAATCCAACCTCCTTCTCAAAACAGGGCTCCAAAAGGCAATCTGTACACTACTCATTTCTGATGGTTTGGGAAATGAACATACTGGTCAAGAAGTCCAGGTAGTGCCATGAATCTGTAGTACCACCAGTGACAGATGCTGCAACACAAGCAGCTACAAGACCAAACCCAAGCTGTGGTCAAGGTTTATTACCAGCTAGTGAACAAAAGAGTCAAGACGTCTGAATCCATTTACAGTGTGTAAATAAATCAGCACAGATCAATGCTTCTTTAGCATAGGAGGTTTTACCAATTGGATGAAACTTCCTTGAGGCATCCAGAAGTGCTGGGGTTAGAGAGGAGGAAAAAGGAACCAAACCCTAATAACTGAAATAAGGAGCTGGGCATTCCTCTATAGGGCTTGACATCTTCACTCCCAAACCCTAAACCACTGCTGTGACAAAGCTAGCCAAAGAAAAAGTGTATTGACTTAACAGTACTTGTCTTGAGCTGTGCATTTCTGGTGTTAAAAAAGGCAGGACTGCACCATGCAGAACCTGTACTGGTTTCTCTTTTCTCTTATATGGTCTACAGAAAAGAATACTAAAATTTCTAAGGGCCTGGTGGACCAGCCATGCTGAAGCTGCTGGGTGAGTGCAAAGGGTTAGCGCTGGACCAACCGGGAAGGAAGACAACTGCAGATCCCACATACAAACAGTTATTTCCAAGGAGTGGATCTACATCCAAGAAAGTGCTCAATGACCTCAATTCAAAGGCTCCCAGGTGGGAATTCAATGCCTTGGTCCCCTCCTGCAGCCTGATGGACCATCAGGAGGAAACTCCTACCACCAGCAGCTAATAACCCTTTCATAGCAGGACAACCTTCTGTCAGAACCCTTTTTGACAACAACTGATAATCACACTAAGCGATGAATGAAAGAAGCAATGACGCCTTTCTGGAAAAGCACCAAAACTGGGGTGAAAAGGCTCATGAAAATATTTCTAATACATCTTTGCAAAAATTATTTATCTACAGCTTATCAATGAACATACCCTGGCATGAAGAACATACGATTCCAAGAGCATTTGTTATCTTGACCTAATTTACATATATAAAATGTTTGCATAGTACAGATTTATATAGACCTGATTTTTAATTAGAAAGGCAGAGAACCAAATGAAAAGGGAACAATGGTTAAGATTTAAAACACGGTTACTATTCCCCTGCCTCTTGTAGGGGTTTTCCCGACTCATGAGGAAAGTATAAAGCAACCCCCATATTTTATTCACCACTATAACATCGCTGATGAACTGCAGCAACTTTCCAAGGCATTCCCACAGCTCCTCAAATCACTGGGATTTTAATCATGAAATCCTAGAATGGTTTGAGTTGGAAGGGTCCTTAAAACTCACCCAGATCTGACCCCCTGCCATAGGCAGGGACACCTTCCACTAGAGCATGTTGCTCCAAGACCCGCCTAACCTGAACTTGAACACTGCCAGGGATGGGGCACCCACAGCTTCTCTGGGCACCCTGCGCCAGTGCCCCATCACCCTCATAGCAAAGGTAATCCCTCTCACTGCAACCTGGTTTACTTGAAGGAAGTTACACTGCAGTTGCAAAATGCTTCTTTAAGTCATGGAAACCCAGACAAAACTTTATTTGTTGGTATCCAAATCCCCATCAAAATCACTGACATTCAGAGATTTCCTTGCAACCAGCCCCACAATTTACAAGCCCATGCCACTTTATAAAGATATGGGACAACCCACCCAGAGTTTCTTGACTGTTGATCCAGTATCTGCTTCCCATAGTCCTGCTGAACGTTTACATAAGACGACTGCTTTTAATCTTTATATATTTGCTTTAGACGTGCCCTGACAACCGCTTAGAAAAGTGGCATTTTCCTGACAAAATGAGTCATTTGCCTTCTACCACCAAGTTGCAGATCTTTGTTACTGAAATAGAAAGGCTAGAACATGCCCTAAGAAGTCTCTTTCTCCGCTTTGAAATTACAGGGAGCAGATAGACTCAATTTGAAAATCCTGTGATAAAAAGGAAGTGACACGGTTTCCAGAAGCATGGGCTTGTAATGGGAACAACATATTGTGACGACTGGAGAGCAGGAGATAAAATACAGCGTGGAATTGCTGAGAAAACCTTTTTGTCACTCTGATTTAATGATAAATTTCATGTGACTTCTCTTGGTTGGAGGAATGGAACAGAAACAAAATGAAAACAGTGTCCTGACGTGTTAGCACTAAACATCGCTTTGAAGAAATAAACTTCATCTCCTTTATTGTTACATAAAGGTCTATTTTCAGCCTGCACAAGATGGGGGGAGGGGAGGAAATAACCAGGAGAAATCTTTTTAAGGAAGAACAGACTTGGATTTCCAGCCCTCTATTCCAGTTTCTGCCACCTTTTCTTGGCAAATGGTGGTTAGTGCAAAACTCCTCATCCAAAACATCTGCCATAGCCTCCTCCTCCTCCAATTTCTTGTATCCTTTCACATCATTCACCTCTTCTGGTTTCTTTCAGCCTTGACCTTCCCAAGGCTATCCCTTCCTATTTCTATTTTATTTCTGATATCCCTCCCTTTCCAGAAACAACTCCTTCTCCTCCAACACCCACTGAGGTTCAGATGTTGACATCCTGCTTTTTCTCTGCCCATCCTGTTCCCTGATGTGAGCAAACTCCACCACCTTTATGCTGACAGCTCAAACTCCTCAAGATGAAACTAACGGTGAATTTTGCAGAGGTACAGAATGTGCATTCAATAGGATTACAGCAGAACCATCACTTCGCTCTCCATCCCTCCCCTGAGACTTCAGTGGTCTCCAATTATTCCTCTCAGCAGATAACGCCATCAGGCCACAGCAGAGCATCATCAGAAATCTGTTTCCTGCTCTTCCTGGAAATTTTTGGCTGCATGCAAGTTGTGCAAATTCTATTTCACAAAGAAAGAAAACTGATGAGGAACACAACTCATTCTTATGACCTTGAAGTCATCTACCTTATGTTTTCCCAATGGCCTTTATTCCAACCAGGTTCCTCCATCAAGCCTTTGCCAAATACAGTTCCTTGGCAGGTTTCTTCCCTTATTCTTTTCATTTCTCTCTCTTTAAGCCCCTGAAATTTAACTGGCTTTATCAACACAGGCACGACTCAGGCCTTTTTTCCCCACTGCATGGAAAAGATGTAATTACAGTTGCTCACCAACATTTTCTGTCTACTAAAAATACACAGCACCATTTACCAGCTTGCTCTATTTGCCTTCAAGCTTTCTGGCTTTTATAGGCAGCATTATTCCGAAGTATGTAATCTTTTTTCCCCTTCACAAAAAGTCCCACACCAATGTCTCTTTGTTACAATACCACAACTCATTATTATTAGTCAACAGCATAAATGTCCACCAAGTGACAAATGCACTTCTGGGATGTTTTTTTTGCTGAAAAACCATTTGCTTTAGAATGATTTTCTACTCCCAGCCTATTTCATCTGCAAACTGAAACACAGAGTGACCTCTCCATATGGCACTTTCAACATATGGAAAAAAAATGCAGATGCACAAATGTTTTGTATAAAGCAGGGAGAAACTGCAGAGCTCCAATTCATCTCCTTTGTCCTCATACCATAATTTAGAAAAATCAAAATGATCCAAAGTTTGTCTTTGATAATAAAGCCGTTTTCAGATGTCGTTTCTCAAAGAATGGATTATATAGGTCTCCAGTATTAAGCAAGAAGGTCTTTTGTAAAGGAAAATACCAGTTACTGATGCCTATCAGACAATTAAATATGACCCTGTGTGGGCATGCACACTCTTGTTCTCAGAACAGACCTGCTGATGGCTGAGCTGCTGCCTTTCCAGAAATGAGGTTTTTACCTTCAAAATCCTTCCAGAAGTTGGGGGTACACAATAATCCCAAAGTATTTCAAACTATGAGAGTAAAGAGCTCAGGTTATTTAATCATAACATATCATGAGTAAAGCCACAGAAAGAATCAGCTTTTTATTTTCCATGAGAGGACAAAGGTGCAATAACATTGTTAGACCCACACGGAGAAATGGCAGGATGAAGAATGTCCTGAAATCTGGAAAACAGATTTGATCTAAAGAAAACAACCCAAGCCCTCAGATCCTCTGCATTCAACAGCAAGAGATGCATGCAGCCAGCTACTTTTGCAATATGTTAGTACCCGCAAGCACATTTACAGATCTAAAAGCATGAATCTACTATGTTCCTGGAGGCAAGAAAAAAATCATCTTCCCAAGGTGCCATGTTCCTCCTCCATATCAGGGAAGGGCCACCCCATACACTGCCTTTCTTCTGCAAGACATCATCCACACCCACAAACAACCCATCTCCAGCAAGGGATGCGGTTCAGTGGTCTCCACACAGCCCTGAAAGGTCCCAGCTGGATGAAGTAAATCTTTATGAGCCTCTACTGCAGCAACCAGGACATGCTGCTCCAGATTTCCAAGGTTGAGTTGAATGAGTCATAGGGATGTAAAAAGCTCCTGTTCAGGCGTTTCCTTTTCAACAAGATAAAAGGTTTTCTTGCAGTATGTTCTGAAGCTGAAAAAGAACCAAAAAGGCACTGGTGGCAACACAAGCAGGTGATGCTGGGGGTATGCAATCCAGGTACAGAGGCTGTTGGAAGCCAGGAGGCTCCACTTGCTTAGAAGAAGATGGGGTGCCAGGTCTCAGAATGAACTGATTGAGCTCCAGGAGCATCAAAAGCCACAGCACTGTCCCCTAACCACAGTGCAGTACAGTTGTTCATAGTAACCTTGATCCACCAGAAAAAGACGAATAAAAGCAAATACAAGTTAAACTTCACAGAAAGCTGATTCAAACAACTAAGCAGATAGAGCGTGCTTCCATCCTCTATGACAGGGCTTATAGCTCACTTTGGGGGAAGCAGTTCCTCTGCAGCAGCATCCTCAAACTGCACCTGGGTGTATTATCTCCTTCTCCTTATTTTCAGATGTTAAGCTTCAGTTCAGCCCTCAGCAGAAATGCACAGATTGCTGGCCTTGTACAAAGCAAGGGGTATCCCACACACACCTCATTGGTACGTGATCACCAACCAGAGGAAACAAAGCACTTGAGGGTAATAAAAATGGGAGGCACATGTGGGCCAGAAGAAATACTCCTTGTTAATAAGCTCAGGATCTTTGACATATAAAACTTATGCCCCATTTTCTAAGGTCCCTGATCAGGGTACTTTACTGGTGTTTTCCCTGATGATGCTCAGCGGGTTGATCCATCCTTCCCCCAGCTGCTCCCACAAATACATACTGTCCCATAGTAAATCCAGTAAGTCCAGATGTGCTGCACTTCACCATCTGCTCTATTTCCACTTTAATCCAGCTCCCACCTGGTTCGCAAAGCCCAAAGTCTTGTGGCAGAAGATGGGCACAGCAACTTGTGGCTCAGCTAGGAGCTTCCCGTTGAGAGGCTGCCAACATTTCCTTAAATCCACCCTTCCTGCTGCACTCTCCCATACCCACAGTAACTGTGAAATCACTATTAATTATGCCCTTTTGCCTGACCCACTTATCTCCAAATAGCAGTATCTGGGATGGGCTAAAAACAGGGGAAAAAAGAAAAAGAGAAGGGAAGCTGCACATTTTGCTTCCTGGATAACTCCTCTTAAGAAAAGCCAACTCTGTTCTCATTTTCTCCACTATTTTTCCTCTTTCTTTCCTTCCTTCTTCAACTTCTCTTCTGCATCTTCCTTTTTCTTTCTCTCTGCAAGAAGAGGAATCAGGTTAGGAAAAAGGAATGATGGAGAAAGTTGATCTAAATTGCTTCACATCTTCAAAACTGTGGAGAGAAAATGATGGGGCGTGGGAAGGGAACGAAGCCCTGTGCGCTTTCTTTCCCAGAGATGACTTTCTTTTTCCTTCTGGCTCATGACTGAAGGAGATAGGACAGAGTAAGAACTGCTGGAGAATTTGGCGAATATTGAAAAAGGAGCAACATGCAACTACATCTAGAGAATAAGAAGCAAATGCTAAGAAAAATAAACCCCATTAATATAACTATGGTCTCCTTTGAGAGAGAAGAGGCTTTACTCAGTCTGAATCAAATCTGCTTATTTTTCACACTCATTCAAGCATGGATTTCATATAAAGTTCACAAATACCTATGTCAAATACAGCAGCACAGATCAGTTCACATGCATCAGAAAACACCCTTTTATTGTAAAAGGGAAGATGTGCAGTTCTGTTTCCTGAAGGATGGCAAGAAACCAGCAGGAAGTAAAAGCACAACTCGAATATTGTAACTAACAATGGTAAAATGTTCTTGTCTAAAGATTCTAAGGCTCCACGATGCACTTCCTGTTTACATTGATTTTTGCAAGGACAATAATGAGGGACAAACTGACCCTGCATTCTGCACTGCTATACTAGCACAAGGTTAACTTCTGCGTCAGAAGAAGAGACCTTCTTAACACAGACAGGGTACCCAAACATGCCTGTGAGCTTGACACGCTTGTGAGGTGGGCTGATGCCAACCTCATGAAGTTCAACCATGCCAAGTGCAAGGTCCTGCACCTGGGTCGGAGCAATCCCAGGCACAGCTACAGGTTGGGCAGAGAGGATATTGAGAGCAGCCCTGTGGAGAAGGACTTGGGGGTGGTGGTCGATGAGAACATGAACATGAGCCGGCTGCAGTGTGCGCTTGCAGCCCAGAAAGCAACCGTACCCTGGGCTGCATCCAAAGGAGTGTGACCAGCAGGTCAAGGGAGCTGATCCTGCCCCTCTGCTCTGCTCGAGAGAGACCTCACCTGGAGCATTGTGTGCAGTTCTGGTGTCCTCAACATAGAAAGGACATGGAG
>NDXB01007121.1:120633-144387 GCA_002631895.1 Agapornis roseicollis | reverse complement strand
GCAAGGGTGTTGGAACTAGATGATCTTAAGGTCCTTTCCAACCCTAACTATTCTATGATTCTAGATGGAAATCATCCCTTTTTTTCTGTTCTCAGTAAGTGTGGGGTTTCAGAATTGCAACAGTTACTGTTGCAGGGGCTGCTTGCTGAAGTGAACTTTTGCTGAGTTATGACTTGGTTAGGAAATACAACCTCTAGTCTGGGAACCCTATTCTATATATTAATGGTCAAGGGAAAAGCCCATCACAGGGGAAGCACTTCAGGACTGATTTGCCTTGTACATCTCTCCCTGTGAAGTAGCACAATCCTGAGTGAGGTGACCTAATTCGAACTGACAGCTGCTATGTTCCACTGAAAGCAGGTCAAAAGACAAGTGTGTGGGGAAAGCAAAGACAAATGGAAAAACAGAAAGTTTAATGTAAGTGTCTAATATTTCACAGCCTCCAGTGTCTAAAAAGTACATTCTTGAGGTCATAAAAATGGTGTTACCTTTTTTTTTATACTTTTTGGTAAGCAAGATGCTAGTCTTCAAACCTTCCTAGTCTCTGTACTACTGGTCAAAGTCTAACTTCAGCAGAAACAAGACTAGGGACCTCTGAAAATTTTAATGTCCTGAGGCTGAGGCCTGTTGGCCAGACTCCCATGGAAAAGTATGCCTTAATAACGGTCCTGTAAATAAGCAGAAGGCATGAGTTTTCAGGTATATCCTTGATATCTAGGCAGATCTATAACTTTAATGGATGTCTGCCCTTGTGGTTTGTTATTTTTCCCTTTAAGAGCACAGGTATGCAGCCCTGGGTATGAGCTTAACTAAGTCTGAAAGAACTACCACTTATATACCACTCTTCATGTTCCTTTGTACAGGGGAACTTTTGAGACATACCGTTTTTGACTAACAAATGTTATGTCATCTAAGTCATGGAGGAAACTATCTCACAATTGCTTCATGTTTTTTAGGGCAATGATTCATTAGTGAAATAAGAACTAAACTGAACCAGGGACATAAATAACTTTCCTGGCAAGATTTCTTCCTTTAGAAGGCAGGTGACCTGTTGCCATTTGCTGAAACAAAGTGTAAGAACACTAAATTTAGAAATGCCAAAATCGCCTTTAAAAAGTACCAATGCAATAGCAAAATAAAACAGTCTTAATTGGCCTGAGGTCACCAAGTTTTTCTGCTAGTCCTAAAATGTAACAAAATAGATATTCTCCAACCTTTCCAGCATTATTTTTAACTCTGGACTGAGACCAACCATGAGAAAATTCAGCCCAAAGGGCAATTTTTGGGAAAAAATTATAAAAATTGTAATCTGTTGAAAGGTGAGGTTTAGAATGAAAATGCTTTTCAGCCATAACTATTTCACATCAATCTTTAACACTTTAACTATTGCATTATTAAAGTATAGTTTACTGTATGAATTATGTATATATAATGTATAAATGAATATATTAGTGTATATGTTATGCAGTATTATGGAAAAAGGTAACGTTTACAAATAATAATAAATGCAAGCAAAAGATATGTAGAAACAGAAGAGATAATATACAACTATTTACAAGAATGCATCTTAAAAAATTAAAGGCTCTGACATTTGCCTAGATCAAAAATCCAGTTCTACAACACTGGGAGATAAGGAATTAAATAGAATGCACATATCATCTAAACTGGTATTAAAAGGTTAACAGTGTTTAAAATTGATTAGTTACCAAGACCAGACAGCCTACATCCCAGGCTGTGAGAAGAGCATTGGCCAGATGTTGCAGAAGCTTTAGTTGTCATTTTAACAAACTCTCAGGCTAGGCAAGAGCTTCACAGATTGCAAAGTGGGGAGCATAACTGTTACAAGGCAGGCATCCCTGCATGCTACATAGCAGCAAAGTTAACAACAGTTGGCAAAAAAACCCCACCAAAAACTTTTAAAAAGACTTAATAGATCATAAAGGCTCCATACCTACAAGAATGAAAATGCAGTTGAGGAAATAGGAACTGGTTAGTTTTGTGAAGGAAAGGCTGTGAATGGATAAATCCTTTGGAAACTGAAAGGTCAGAGAACTAAGAGATATGTCAAGATATAGATTAATACCATACACCAAATTTCAGACTATGGCAGGTTATGTAAAGATATCCAGGAAAGATCACACTCTCTCCAAGATTAATCTAAACTACTTACTGCTTTCCTACCTGACATCAAGGCAGGAAAGAAAGCATAAAATAAGTTTTTAAAGACAGACATGAAGTTAGCACTGGGACATAGATGTGTCATTTTCATCTCTGAGAAATGTCACAGATGACAGTAACAAAAGTAATATGTGACTTCTGACAAAGATGAGTTCATTATTAAGATTAATAGCAAAAAAATGAAAGAAAGTCAGAAAGGGCTAAGGACTAGGTATTTGGTCAGACATAGTGATGCAAACACTCACTGAATGCAGATACAGTAAATATATTATAGCAAAGAAGTCTGCCTTTTCATGGTAAGTTGTGGTTCTGCCACTATGGATTTGCCATGAAGAAAATGTGTCAAAAACCTATGAATCATGAGGAAAGATAATGATGTGTCAAAGCACCTATTTACTTTGAAAATACAAGAGTCTCAAACAAAGGAAAGCAAAAGGAAAGAAAAGAAGTTCTGCACCCATAGAGAAATCAGACAGCACTTCAGTAATTAATATTTATTACTTATGGCACCTTTCATACATAGAAAATGCTGAACAAATACAAACTGACTTGTACAACACTCCTACAATACGTGATACACATACCTATGGAAATTACAGTTGAGAGCTGGCAATGAAATAAATTCCTGGAGATCATCCCCTGTGGGAAAAGCACTGCACATGAGATGAGGTTGCCATGTAGGGATTGCATAGCACACCTGAGAACACGATTTACATGGAAACCGGAGAGACAGAGGAAGAGAGAAAGTCAAAAGGTAGGTAAACCTCCAGGGGATATGCAATCGAGATGCTTTTAAATGAAAGCAGCAGAAGCTGATTTTGACTGATGTGGCTATTTTCAGGTTTGGAGGTAATTGCATTCAGGTAGAGTGAAACACCTGCAGGCAAAGGCCCAGCAGAAAAAGGAAAAAGCTTTCTCACCATGAGCACTTAGAACCATAAAATGTCCTGAGCTGGAAAGGACCCACAACAATCATGAAGTCCAAACCTGACTCCACACAAGACAGCCTGAAAGTTAAACCATATGTCAAAGAGCACTGTCCAAAAGCTTCTTGAACACCAACACACAATGACCTAAGGAGTGTGTTCCAATGCCTGGCCACCCTCACATTGAAGAACTTTTTCTTAATAACCAATCTGAACACCCTTTGTCAAAGGACTAATTGTATCATTGAACACCAAAGAGAACAGATCAGCACTGCTCTTTCCACACACCCCCATGAGGAAGTTGTAGACAGCAATGAGGTCTCCTCTCAGTCTCCTTTTCTCAGATTTTCTCAGCTGCACCTCTTAAGCTTTGCTCTCTAGTCCTTTCACCACCATCGCTATCTCCTTTTGAGCTTCCCATAAACCAAAAACACCAGACCCCTTTCTGCTGGGATGCACTCCAGCTTCATTTACCCCCAGTCCACATGCACATCCAGGAATACACCAGAATTTGGCATTTGTTGTGGTTAAACATTATATGGTTGGTGACTGCCCACTGCTCTACTCTATCCAGAGCTCTACAGTAGAACCCTCTACCCTCAAGGTAATCAACTGCTCCTCCTAGAGGAGGCTCCGTGGAGACCTCATAGCAGCCTTCCAGTATCTGAAGGGGGCCTATAGGGATGCTGGGGAGGGACTCTTCATTAGGGACTGTAGTGACAGGACAAGGGGTAACGGGTTCAAACTTAAACAGGAGAGGTTTAGATTGGATATAAGGAAGAAATTCTTTCCTGTTAGGGTGGTGAGATGCTGGAATGGGTTGCCCAAGGAAGCTGTGAGTGCTCCATCCCTGTCAGCATTCAAGGCCAGGCTGGACAAAACCTTGGGTGGCATGGTTTAGTGTGAGGTGTCCCTGCTAATGGCAGGGGTGTTGGAACTAGATGATCTTAAGGTCCTTCCCAACCCTAGATATTCTATGATTCTATGAACTTAGTGTGGACTCAACTCCTGCATCCCGGTAACTGATAAAAACACTGAACAGAACTGACTCCTGAGGAGTGGGTGGCTTTGCTTGTTTCTTTTAAACAGGAGTGTGGGGCTAAAGCCAGAGACTAAGAATCAGTTCATAGCCTCCACCAGCTAAACTCTCTTTTTGAGACTGATTCATTATAAATGAGCTTTCTTGCAGCTTAGTTTCCCTGCCTGTAAAACAGGTAATTCAGAGCCAGACCATCAGTTGTGATCTGGCACAGCTCCGCTCAGTTCCCAGTGTCAGAAGGGGACATATTTGGCCAAAATTAAGTGTCACACATCCCTGGTGAAGCAGGCAGAGTGATTTACATCATGAGCTGCTTCGCTGCATCCATGACTACATGGACGGGCACAGATGTGACCGGATACTGCTCTGATCCATGTGCTGCACAGCTCTTCTTAAGCTGAAGTGGCAATGCAGCTTCCAGAGAAGATCTGTCATAGGCTTGGCATGTCGCTTGTGTCCGTAGGGCACCCAGCCATATAAAAGTATTTTTTCTTTACCTCACAGAAGGAATGAAGGTTTATTAATCCCAATTTACTGGGCCTCTGATGTTAACAATGACATCTGATATGTCCAGGCTTGTCTGTGAAACACTGCTGGTTTCAAAATGTTCTTTTTATTGTTGTTAGAATAACCAATCCCCTGTAACACTCTCCTCAACTATGTTTGGGAAGTGAAATAACAAAATCAAACAAGAGCAACCTCTTCAAATTCAATTTATGGAGTCAGGCAGAAAGTAAATAAGCACACACCTGACAGGAAAGCTTCATCTCACTAATATTAACTGAGCTGAATGGGCTTTGTGGTTTTCTGCCCAATTAACAAAATTCAAAATCTTTCTCCAGTCAAGAGTTCCCAGCCCAGGGTATTCCTTGGCAGAACCTCAAGACATCCTGCTTGAACAGAGAAACAGAAACAAATGCTTCCTTTACGTGACCTGCCTTCTGATCGTGACTCAGCATAAGGATCAATGGTTTAGTTGTTTGATTTCCCCAAGGAGTTATGGCTTTTCCACAAGGTTAAAATATAATATGGATTATATACCTACTATAATAAGAGACTAATACATGGTATGCAATATTAATCACAGGTGATGTTTTCAGAATATAAAAACATAATAACCTCAGAAATCATTCCATATATTTTTAAAAGGACTCAAAGAATTCACAGATGGTACAAGAAATCTCTTTAAAAAAGAAAAACCTTACCTGTCACAAGCTGCTGTCCAGCTAGTCCTACTGGAACCATCCCTAGGTTATTCATAGCTGTAGCCCAAGCTGTCGGATCTGTGACTGACATGTTAAGTTGTGTGGTATCTATAGCTATACTTCCCAAACCATCAGCTGCTGCAAGAAAAGAAGCATGCTGTAAGTAGAAAAGTCAACACATCAGGATCTTTAAAACCTTAACTGAAAATGAGATATCAAAACCACTGCTTATTTTGGGTTTTTTTCTTAATTATGATTCACTATTTAGACCACTAATAATAGTGCTTGTTATTGCATAGCAAAACATAAAGACATTGAAAACATTCAAAAGACATAAAATGAAACAAGAGTGATTTGGGCTGGTTATATGGAAAACTTTTTCACCATGAGGACAGTCAAGTAGTGGAACAGGCTGTGCAGTTGCTACCTCTGGCAGCTTCTTAAACTAAACTCGATAAAGCTGTAAGCAATTGGGTTGGCCTTATGGCTGGCCTTGCTTTGAACAGGAGGTTGGACTGGAGAGCTTCTGATGCCCCTCCCAACCTGAATGAATTGCCCTGAAACCCTCCGATATGATCTAATTGTATATAATCTGTGATAACTTGCCAGAAACCTGTCAGGAGAATTCCCCTGGTTACCCCATTTTCCTAAAGGTGTGGGGTTTTTTTGTAAAATATTTAAGAATACACTAGCCCTTAACTAAAAAAAGGTCAAACCAAATCTATTCACTCTGGGAAATATCAAGGTGTTTTGTCTAAACCCAAAAGAGAATTATGAATATGGCATGGATTTCCCTGGGTTGTGCAAGGAAGAGAGGGTTGGATAGCTAAGAAATGGTATTTTTCCAATACTGAATCCCCAAGCTCAAGGTGTGATCACACATTTTTGTTTCACCACTCGCCACTCACAGCTGAAATCAGCTCATTCCAGCTATTTTCTTATGACCTTTGAAGACCTGAGATATTTACCGGCAGCCATTGCTTTTCCCCAGTTCCTTTTGCTCCTGTTAGACTTCTTCAGCTAGGAATAATTAACTACTGTATTAGCAGCATCTTGACTTGCGATATCACTGAATGCAGGGCCCACACACAGCTCATTAGGCTCTGAAAGAGAAAAGATGAAATCAACTATCAAGTGCTGCAGTCAGAACATAGTTGCAAAAAATCAGACCACTTTCAGAATCATAAAATCATAGAATGGCTTGAGTTGGAAGAAACCTTAAGGATCACCTAGTTCCATGTATCATATGAAACTCCCCTCTGCCCAGTTAATTATCCCTTGTCCTGTCATTACTAAATGCTCTCGTAAAAAGTCGCTTTCCAGATTTCTTGTAGGCCCTTTTTAGGCACTGGAAGCTGCTCTAAGGTCTCTGCAGTGCCTTCTCTTCACTAGGCTGAACAAGCCCAACTCAGCTTGTTTCCACAGAAGAGGTGCTCCAGCCCTCTTATCATCTTTGTGGCCTCCTCTGAACTCGTACCAACAGGTCTGCATCCTTATGTTGGGAGTGAATCAGGGCTGAATGCAGCACTGCCGGTGAGATCTCATGAGAGCAAAGGGGAAGAATCCCTCCCTTGACCTGTTGGTCACACTCCTTTGGATGCAGCCAAGTATATCTTTGGCTTTCAGGACCATGTTGTGCTTTTCTTGCCAAGCAACACTGCTTCTGCCTACTCTCTCTGGATCACCTGCCCCAGCCTCCTTGTATGCATTTAGTGGCTGCTGTAAAGGTGTTTCAGAGAATGCTCTACTTTGCCTGCTTAAAACAGAGTGCCATGTATGAACCTGTCAGACTGTTGAAAAGCCCTTCACAAAGTAGGCCTTATCAGTAGCTACACAGCCTCCTTGGCTTGAAGGCTTCAGCTGAAAGAACATATTAAGGGATGAATATGGTGGGGTTTTTTCACTGTTCATAATTAACTGATGTTGCAAGTTTCAAGGAAATAGTCCCTGTTCTGAGATGAGTAGGGAAAAAAAATACACTGCAATGACTTACAGAATGGAGCCTGCAGGGACATGGAAAAGTAAGAATACCTAACAAAGCTAAGGAAGATGCCTGCTCCTTAAGTAACACTATATGTTTAGCTCACAAAGGTTGGTTAGCTCAAAGCAAAGGTGGAATATTTGCTTCTAGCAAAAGCACACTGCTTTCATCAGGTATCTGTCAAACCATGAATTTTACATAATGGTAACTTCTTGCTGTTACTGTTGTTTGTGAAGCTAACAACATCAGCACATCAGTGGTCAGAAAGGAGGCTGAATGACTGAATGGGCAAGGGGCATGAGCAAAGGCTGTGAGCTCCCAGAACTCATAGCAGAGGGAGAAAACACTGGGGTGAAGATGACCACAAATACATGCCCATGTTATTCTTTGTGCATTAGTTATATGTGACTGGGGGTGAAAGTGGGCTGCATTATGTTTCGGCTGGCCCAGGGGTCTGTTTGGTACTAGTGGCCAACAACTGATCACATCCTTTCAAGTATCAGGGAGGTCATTAATGCTGTGCAGGCGCACCTCAGTGACTAGTTCAGCCCTAAGATATTTGTGATGTCTTCATTAAAGTACTTGAAAGACCTTAAGAGGTTGCCAACAGGCAAACCCTAAGAATTCATCTTTAGAAAAGACACAATTAACATGATTATGCTATATTTTAGTTCAGTGCCTCCTACACTTTCCTTTTTTTCATGTGATGTGCATAAAGTACAAGCCAGAAAGTTTTATATTATAAATCCCTGACACTTCATAGGAACATGACCACATCAAGAGCTGTGAAAATGAGGCAAGAGTCAGGATCAGACACTGCTGTACATTTTTTAGTATGCTGCAATTTTCAAATAACCAGTATGCTAGGTTAAAAAGCATTTTGTCCAAATCTACAGTGGGCTTATTTAAAACTCAGTATTTATCAACTCTTAATACTGAATTTGCAATTCCAATTCTTATTTGATCTCCACTATTCATTATAAATAACATAAAATAATTTTATCATAAAATTAGCTTTTAAATAACTTCCATAAACACCAAACAAACATTGAACTAAAGTCCTCTGCAGGGAATGTGACTAATTTAAGGCAAGCCACCCAAGATTTATGTCAAGTTTTTAAAAACTGGGTGTCTCCTGTTCAGCTCCTTAAACTTGCACTTAGCTCTTTCCACTCAGGCTATAAACTTCTGATCACAAACATCTATTTCAAGGTTAGATCTGGCTGAATTACTCCTTGTCAGTAAGTTATTTCTCACACAGTACAGCCCCTCTCGGTCTTTACCATTCCCAAATCAATCTTGATTTACACATATATGCTGAATAGCCCAGATAAGAGTGGTTCACTTCTTCCCATGACCAATAGCCTTGATGCCCTGATGTAGGAAGGTGTGTCTGAAAGCCAAGAGTGATGAAATGCCTCTTCATACCTTTCTGTGTGCTACTTGCTTGTCTGCATAATGCATCACTCCGATTACTGGGGAGGAAGGAGGTGCTGCCCTGTGGTTTTGGGGTAAAGGCATCTCAGCCATACCTGGATTATTGGAATAAGGTCTAGAAATGGGTCTCAGACTCTTTTTGCCACTCCCTCTGTCCCCCTGTTTTACTACTTTGTGAAGTGTGCCCCAGGTGACAAGGTCTGCTGCCAAACTCCACTATTTTTCCTCCAAACCCACAGTGCAGTTGTATGAGCTCTACCAGAAACAGAAATTGGTCCATAAAGAATCAGTCATTGAGTTACACAAACGCACCTCAGTTGACTGGGACTTAACAGGTGGGTTTTTTTGTGTTTGCCTTCTACCAGGTCACCCACATATTTCACACTTTAACAAATACTTGTGGCTAATTCATTGAAGTATATCAAAGCCTTTTCAGGGGAGGAAGAACATAACACCATGAGTATGAAATAAAGCAGAATCAGAGGGTTAACTGGTGAAATTCCTGTTGTACTATGCCACCAGCTCTGCCCAATACACCATGAAAGTCTTTGCTTGAAACATACTCTTATAGCCCACGAAGGCTTTGTTGCCTTCTGTCTGGCCATCAGGTCTACTGTTTTACCAGCAGGACCTGGATGCAGTGCAGGCTGGACCAGGGGATAAAACACAAAAAAGCATGTGAGGAGCCTAAAGTGGAATTAGTTGTATCTAACCTAGAACTGCTGCAGGCCATCTTGCCAGTGGAAGAGAGCTGAACAGCAAGCATAAATGCAGCTATGAACAGTGAATAATTTGCAGTAAGCTGTAGGCAGAACTAATGGTACAGCCTGTAGAAACCAGTTCTCTTAAAGAGAAAAATACTAATTGCAAGCATCCCTTCTACTGACAACTTGCTAGTTACATTAAAACAGAGCAACATAATACAGTTAAAGTAATCTCACAGGCATTTCACACCTGATTTAGACTCAAACATTAGCTTTTGTTTAAAAACTTTTGAAAATTCCGATGGGGAAGGTTTCATTAATGCTTAAGGTAAAATTAGCTTTGAACAAATTTCAGCAATTCTCTGTATAGCACAGACATCACTGTTATACCCTTCATGATATTGGAAACAAACAAGCCAGAAAACAAATAAACCCACTCACTAGGTCGTATAAAAAGCAAAGTGCTATGTTTTATGAGAAATACATCTACTAGCCAAGATTCTTTCTTTCTTAAAAATAAAAGAAATTACTGTGATACTGGTTAAACAGGCAAGAAAGTGTAAGTTTATGCAGAGATCCTGTGTGTCCTGAGCAGACATTAATCAACACCATTTCACTGACATCACACCTTTAGGAAGCATTCCTGATTTATTAGGTACTCCTCCAGGCATTAATGACTTGAAGATATATGTAAAAGAAATCTGTGTTTATAAACACTTGTGCATGGTAGTAGCTTTACTCCAGGGAAGTAACTTCAGAAGCAAATAAAGCCATAAGCCTGACTTATGGGAGAAAATGTGTAAAGTCTTCTGGGTACTACAATTCCTTGAAGTTTGGGAGGAGCTGGGATGTTAATATAAACTTCCTTATTTGAGAGCTTCTGATTAACAAAATTTCAGTGCCAAACACTTTGTAAAATGAGTCTATGTAACAGTTTTAGTGGTCTCTCTTTTTTGCAGACATAATGCAAGTACCAGCCCTCAAACGGCAGATTGTGGGAGACATTTAGACTTTCCTCAGACAGGTTGTCAGGAAGATAAAGCACTCTCAAGTCCATACCAATGAGCACTTCTCAGTCAGCAGTCACAGCAGATTGTACTTAGTACACATATTTTATACCAGGCAATTAAATGCAGTTACCCAAATGACTTCAGAAGTTGGTTATATATTGTGCATCAATTATCACAGGCAATGAATGCCATGAGACAAAGAAATTAACACAACATAAAACTAATTCAACAACATAGCAGATTGCTAAGTTAAAATCCTACCCTTTAGATATCCATAACACCACAGACAATGAATTATGACATGGAGCGAAGCTGATTAAATGAAACACTGTAACAAGTCTCTGTGGAGGACCCAGGTCAGCAGCCAGCCCCACAATACAAAGAAGGGATTCTCCACCCAACTTTGACACTGACCTGCTCGGTGACCTTCAGTCATTTCACCTCTTTGTCCAATTTTAGTGACCACTAAATCCTTCAAGGAAAAGACTGATGCCCCCAATCTTATAAAACCTGGGACTACAAGTTGCAAAGACGTTAAATGTTGACTGCTCTTGAGACAATGCAGATGGGAAGGAGGAGGCATGTTGTGAATGCTCCACCCCTGGCAGTGTTCAAGGCCAAGCCAGACAAAGCCTTGAGTGGTTTAGTGTGAAGTGTCCCTGCCTGTGGCAGGGGGATTGGAACTAGATGGTCCTTTCCAACCATAACTATTCTATGATTCTATGGTGTGGTACCTTTTGAATTGTAACATCTAGGCGAGTTTTCCAGTTCTTAAAAGAATGGCACATGCAAAGTGTCACTGTGCCCTGTGATTTATAGGGAACTGGTCATTAGGTTGGTCACACTCCAACTGACCTGCTAAAGTACAGGTCATTTACTGGGGTAGCTCCAGCTGTCTCCTAAAATATATCAAGCATTTTGTACTGGTTCTTCCCAGTGTCCTACAGACAGGACTCCCAGTAAAGAATCAAAAAAAANTAACCATACAAAATGAAGTTGTATTTGCTGATCATGCTACCTTCAAATAATTTATCTCCAAAACCAAAGCTGTTTGAACATGAAATTATTACAATACAGATAACTAAAACCAGAAGAAAGAAAGTCAAAAAAAAAAAAAAAAAAAAAAAAAAAAAAAAAAAAAAAAGAAAGTAAAAAAGAAAGTATAGATAAGGACTTGCCGTCAGACACTATCCACTTCTTCTGACCATCTTATGATAAAAAGAGAGCTGGGAGTAGCTATAACGAACATGATACTTTTGTGCCGTAGCTATTCTACCTGGAACACGAGAAAAACAGAACATCTCCAATGTGACTCTGGAGATGGCTTTCATTAATTATATTGCATGTGCAATATATCTTCATTTCAAAAAGAGGCATTGTCTCGTATTTTTGCATGGCCTAGCATTCTTGTATAACACCTAGAAAAACTCACCTAAATTCTAAAATTCAAAAGACATTGAAGGAAAACAGACATTTCTCACAACAATTTGCAAAATTACATTTACTAATTAAATTAAAAAAGAATTATCAGGCACCAGACCATTCTTTTTAGTGTTACCTATTTTCTGTGGTGGGATCCTGACTAAGGTACCTAATGCATGCTTCAGCCCTCTACAGATCTACTGGATAGAGGCCAGTTGCTTTCTGGGGCCTCCAAGGAATCACCCTGTTTACCTACTTTTGTCTGTCACATGTTCCTTTCACAAGAGACCTTTGAAAGCAAATATTGACTCTGCAGCAACTGTCACAGTCCTTAAGAAAACACCTGCATTAGGCAGAAGCTAGTGAAAATAAGCAGGGTCCTACTCTTCAAGCCTCTGGGTATGTTTACCCTTACATAGTCTTCTGATTTTTTTGTCTTATGAATGAATTATAACACCTTGGCTCACTCAAGATTATGCCATTAAAAAACTGTTTTCTTATAAACTCATAAAACATATGCTGCAGCGTTAAGAGATTTCACTTTTCACTGTGTACACTGAATATGTAGGTTTTTGCATAGTTGCAAAGTACCCTTTCCACCACTTTTCACTGAAAAACAGTTGATGCATAAATCATGGCCATACTGACAGAACCAAGACAACTTTGAGAAGAATCACAATATATTTACAGTTCTCCCTGAATTTAACCAATTTACACAAAACGCATTTTCTGGGAGAACTGCTCATTTGAGATGCTGCATTACTTAAATCCTCTGCCCCAGCACTTCTTGAAGATAACACATGGTACACACAAAGGCCAGATTTCCCTTGGAAAGCAGAACACTGGAAGATTTCAACAATGAGAAAAAAATAAAACAAAGGTCTTCAAGATAAACGGGTGTTCTCTTATGATGCTCCTTGAAAGGTCACCTACTCATATTTCATGCTAAATCCAGAACTTTACTGGCATCTCAGAGCAAACACTTAACAGGTTACAAATGCGCTTTTTCTTTTGTGTGTACTTTAGCAGCTGCAGTCTGAATATGCTAAAGTCTATAAATAACAGAATCTGGAGCACATTAAGGAAAGCTTTATAGAAGTCCAGCTTAATTATTGAAAAAGCATATGCAGTTCCAAAATCATCTGGAAGGGGAAAAAAAATGAAAAGGCAACTTTTCAGGCTAGCAATGCAGCACAGTCTTGATAAAAACAGGTCTGATTATTCCTTGAACACAAAATGTTGTTGTGAATTGATGATTTCATCTCTGTTATTCACTCTGCCAAGATGACTTGTAATTGTGAATCACTTGCTTCCCATTTAAGAGGACAGTGGTTTGCTGACTGAATTAGTCCAATCCTTCCTTTAAGTTTCTGCATTCCAAGAATTTATATTTAACAACAAAAAATTGCTTCTGAAATCTTTTTATTGCTTACAGCAGCATTTTTATGATAGGCCTTTTAACACACTGTTTTCTACTAAAGGCCACCAACCAGTTTAAATACAGGACATCCTTCCACGCCAATGTATTTCAGACTACAGAGGAAGCACCCAAAGCAATTCTTGAGCAAACATACTTCAAGAACTTCACTTGAAGGCTGAATACTTAGTGAGATGTGCTGAAATGCTTAACGCTGTAACATATCAGTCATTATAAGTTGTCTATACATCCTATTGCTTATTCAGTTGGGCATGAGAAAAACCTAAAATGCACCACACTTAACAAATACCTTCTCCTACTCTAATATACAGTGTTCTTACCTCATGTTTACTAGTCAAGCAGATGCAATATAAAGGGTTGTTTGGTTGGTTTTGGTTTTGGTGGGTTTTTTTAGGGAAAAAAATAAATAGAGACCAAAGCAAGCTGGGACACACTTCCAGAAAGAGCATTTTAGTTTCTTGGCTAACCTAAAGCAAAATCACTCCCATGCCACCTCCTGTAAGAATGAACAGAGTGATGGGAAAGCCCTGTCTGAGGCAGAGCCCTGGGGACAGCATCATACAGTCCATCACAAGCAGGTGAGCCTTGTTATTGAATTTCCAAATGAACAAAGGCTGCTCTCTTCTAGCCCCAGAAGACCAGAAGACAGTTAGGTATCATGTGATAGCATTATGTATGGAAAATCTATTTTAAGAAATATTTTAGAACTTTCTAAAATGTATTCATTATCATTTTTCTTCTCCTTCAAAGCCTGTATAATTGAACTCCTGGAGTTAATGCAGCCTGTCTTTTTAGGCAGAGATTCATGGGGGAAAAAGAATCCTTGTCAATCAAACTATTTTCATATTTTTAAAGCATGCTTTTATCATTGGACCAAATTGTGACAAGAGGTGACATTTAAGTGTCCTTGCTTAAGTGCCTGGGTGATCTGCAGAGCCCTTTTTTATGGAGTACCGAAGCAATCTGAAATCATATTGATCAAAATTTTATGCAAGACTACCAAGTATTCTCTCAGTGACAGGTGCTAAGTGAAATTCTAGAAAACGAGGTTTAGGCTTGCTCTGTTTATTTTAATTCAAGGTTTCTGGTGATAAATTCTGCTTAAGAGAAAAACCCGCTATCTCTTCTATCAACTTACATCTGTCCTTACTCTGAAACTGCCATCCCCTCTTAGCACATCACACTCAGGATCTTTTCTTCAGCTACAAGCTCTAAATTACTAGTGTGCTTCCTCGTCTCATTTATCTTGTATTACTTGTATTCCTCTTAGCATATCTCCTATTCTTCTTCATTTACTTCCCAATACTTTTCCTTGCGTTTCTTTCTTTCTTTGCTTTTGGTTTTGTTTTTTTTTTTTAATTTCCATCCATTGACTCCACACTTTCCTTTACAATGGAGGCACAACTCTTGCCTTAATCTGGCATGGGCCATTCCCCCATCCAAATATCTCATCACAGCCAAGACAGTATTGTTTGTTCTGTTTTATTAGGGAAGAAAGGGATTCATTTCACCTAACTTCAGCCAATGCAGATATTTATGCCTGAGCTGCCCTGCTGCCCTCATTGCAAATGGGGAGGACCAGCTACTTCTGACAGCCTGTTTCAGACACCTACATCTGCTAGGCAATGAAACACGCCTCGGAGGTACACATCTCACTTCTCTGACTAGAATTCTACACAGCAGTTTTGGATATGGGCATCTGTTTCGTCAGACACCCATGGGATGACATGAGCTGGGCTGAGCAAATTGTGCCTTGGGAACACAACCACCACTCAGCAACCCGCATGCCGTATGAATCCCAACGAGACACTCAGTCTGAGGGACTCGCCTCCCACTCCTGTCCTTTGCCTGCCTGATAACTCCAGCACAGCAAACCTCAGGAGAACAGAAATCATGAATCAGTTTGCAATAGCTCATAAGAATGTCCCCAAATATAGATACATATGGATATTTAGAGAGATAATTTGCCTTCTGGTTCTTATTTTTCTCTGCCTGTCCTTAGTGAATATACCAACATATGACTATTAGTGTTTGACAACGGGATCTCCCACTCAAACACATTTCCTACAACTGTGATGCCCTACATCTTTCTGGTCTCTCAAGAGATAATTCATCCTGGACCTTTTCTTCCTACTTCCAAATAAATCCCATCTCCTCAGCTCCTTTTCTTTAGCAGACACTTAACTCCCTTGCTCCTTGTAGGTTCCACTTTAAAGATCAGTGTAGATCACACCCGTCTCAGCTACTACAGTCCCCTATTTCTGCTCATCAGCCTAGTCCAAGATGCTACTGCCTCTCTTTATCCTTTTATGCCATGCTTGGGGGCAGCATCTTATTTTGATTAAGTGAAGACAGCTATGGGAAATTTCCCTCTGTCCTTTCCGTTTTCCCAGGTTGCTTGCTTTGGGTAAATAAGGGGAACAAAGATGATTTCCCACAACCCACAGGATGGAGCAGAGTTTCTGTACTCTCCGTGCTCCATCATACCCATCAGCTTTCAGCAGAGGCTGAACTAAAGAGGAATTCTGTCTGTTTTCTGAACAGTTGTGTATGGGATCACTAAATTACTGCAGGACTGCAAACTTAGGAACATCACATACTCTGTGGGTGAGATCTCCTTCACAGGACACTTGGACACCTTCTTTTCCATTGAGGAAGAAGCAAGCCATATTTAACACAAGGTCAGATAAGGAGAATACCAGTTACTGTGCATCGGTTATATGCTGTGCAGGGAACAAAAATGATTTTGAGATTTCTCCCTCATAACTATCTGCCAGGGAGTCAGGGCAGAAAAGGCTTGAAGTGCAGATAAGGGTGAGTATAATAAGCCCTTAATCTCTCTAGGTGGGCCTACTGTACCTTTACCCAGACAACAAGCCTCCCCTTCCCCTTTCCCTGAAATGCCTTTTGTATCTGCATTTGCTTTCTTCAATTTAAACTGCACTTCCTCAGGCAGGAAACCATGTAGATTTTCCCTCAGGCAGGGCTAAAACCTACTAGAGACCTGGCACTCTTTGTGCTGTAATTGGACTGATGCTGGCTTTAGCCAGGAGCCCCCAGGGCAGGGGTATCAGCAAGACAGAGATGTTCTGAGGTCCAAGGGCAAGGCCACCTTCCTGCCAGGCTTCTGCATAGCATTGTGTGTAGCCAGGCTTTTGTCCCTTTTGAGACTCTTAAGATGCTACTGTGATGTAAAACTCAGAACACTGATGAAGACAGCATCCCCCTCTACTCATGCAGGCCCTCCCCCCTTTCATGTAGTTAATAATCATTTCACCCACCATTTTACAAAGTGTTGCATGTTTGTTTGTCTTGTCTTATTTGAATTATAAGCTCTTGAGGGCAGAGAACTTGCCTTTATCTATGTTGGTAAAGTACAATGTCAATTTACTGTACTATATAACTATTTTCTAATAACAAGGGCAATAACAAGAATAATGTATTTACTTTATGGTAATATAGTATTTCCAGGCTTCAAGATACAATCAGAAACAACCCAAAGTCAACAAGACCAAAAAATTTGCAGAACCTTTAACTGTGAACCAGAAGCCATGAAGCCACTATGTGAAACACTGGTAAATTAGTTACTTATGTCCATAAACAGCAATTGTTACTGCAGTAAAAATCCTTGCAAATTGGTCCTCCGGAAAATATAAAGCAGAATGGAACCAGTGTAAACCAGCAGAGCACTGCTTCACATGTGTATTATAAGGGTCACAAATGGCCTTCTAGTTACTTTTTAAACAAATGTAATGCTAACACTTTCTCACTGTAACATTACAAATAAGGCATTTGGCCTGTAGCTATGAATACAGTAACTGATGGCTTTTGATTTGTTTATATTTTCATCCAGCAAACTTCTGTACCATGCTCTCCTGGGGCTAAATCTTGACTTCAACCCTTGAATGTGCAGAGGACATAGCCCATGTAAAGGGCACTGGGGTGCAGCAGGTTCTCCAAGCTTTCCCCAAGGTAGCCTGATGGCCACCACTCAGTACCCTCCCTACAGCAGCACAGAGCTCTTCTGGCACACAGGAGGAGGAACAGGCTTTCAGGGTCAGTGTCCACACCTCTTTGGCACCATCTCTGCTCATGTTGTTAATGGTTTCTTTGCTCTTTAAAGCTCCAAGGTATCAAATTAATCAAAATAATTGTGATGATGCAAGGGATTAAGCTGACAGGAATATAAACTGCCCTTGTTCATCCAGGTGATACTACAGGAGGTGCAATGCAGATGTAGAGAATAAAGTCCCGTCCCTTGAATTTACAGTCTGAATAGAAAATGCCTTGTGAGACCAGTGTATTTCGGTCTAAAATATATGGTTTAATTTAGGAGTGCCTGGGTGACACTAGTGATCAGGTTAAATGACCTCTATGTACCATCTTGCCTGAAGCTCAGAGCAACAGCAAGTGGAGCAGTTTGAATGGGTCCCATTTATTATTCTTTTAATTGCTTGCTAATATTTCTTTCAGTAGGGAACACTAGTAGACCCTTTCTATCTCCAAATGTCTTCCAAACTATCCAGAATCACAGTCCAGCCAAAACAAATAAGGAGTTTTTAGTTCTCTGGAAATGCAAAAGTGGATGGACAGGGATCCAGGAGATCCCTGATTCTCATATAGTTCTGCACTAGACCTCAGGCAACTAAGTTAAACTGTCTGTTCCTTGATCCCCCACCCATGAAATGGTGTAATCCTTTCTTTATCCCACACTTTATTAATCTTGCCTAGTCAGGCTTTTCTCCACTTATGGGGTTTGTCTAGCATCACAGGACCACGACCTGGGCCTGGAGATAACACAGCATTGCATTATGTTGAGGAATATTCTTTTTCCTAGCAAAAATCAAAACCAAAGCACAGTAGAACAAACAAAAAAAGGAAAATGATCACAATTTCTTATGGAACCACTGTGTGGAGAAAATAGCAAGTTTCCTTTAAAAGGACTTGCAATGGAATTCACACTCTGTCAGGTGTAAATTACAGCCTGTAGCTCATCTTGTTCTATCTACAGCCCCTTTCTTAGTCATGCATAGCAGCAGCGTACAAAAATATTTCCTGCATGTGATCAAGCGAGTATGGGCACTTAAGATGCAAATGAAATATGAGACTTTTAAAAAATCATTTACTGGTATCTTAAAAGAAAACTAAAAGTTTGTAATCAAGCCATTTCTTGGTCAGACAAGTGATTTACTTGGGAACAAAATTGTGCTTATTTGAACACAATTCAAATAAATCGATGAACTATTTTCTTTAGGAAGTTACAGGGGACTGAGATAGCTAAAAATAAATGGGGGAAAAAAATTAAATCCCAGGAACATGATTCTACTGTGCAGACACAGATATAGTATAGACATATATAGACACAGATATAGATCATTTAAGTCCTGATCATAATAGAGCTGCTCAGTGGAATAGCATGAAAGAGATGCTTTTCATCTTTTCTTCCCCAGTGTTTTACACAAGACCTTCTGATTGCATATGCTTTATGACATCTAATAGATCACCTCAGGCAGATACCTATTCCATGCTAAACACTACAGATACCCAGTTTCATCTATGCTTATATGTGAAACAGTAAACTCCTCCCCAAGTCCCATGAGTTGGTGACACTGCAAAGTGCATCACTGGCACACAATGAAGCACCACTGGCACACAGTGAAACATCACCACCTTTGGAAGGAATCACCAGATGGAGTTTCAGCACTCTGTTGTGTTAGTCCATATTTCAGGGTACAAACAAGATTCCAGCCTTGGTAGAAATTCAATGCTGTTAATCTTCTTTAGGACAACTGTGGCTTGGGGCAAAGAAGCAGTGTATTGAGTTTAATTACACAGCCAGAAATGCCTGAGCTAGGAAATTCTCTCTTTTAAGTTGGCAATTTCCTTTTATTCAGGAATAGTTTAAAAAATCTTAATTATTAAGCTATCTATACAAAGACTATACCTAAGGTTTACTACTGATTAGCTCTCCAAATGCTTATCAGTTGGTGAAGACTTGATATCTACCGCAGCTCAGAGGAGAAGCACTAATTTTCTAGATGATAATCAAACCTTTTCTTTGGGTACTCAAGCATCTGTTTGTTTGAATAGTGCATGAATAAAAGTTTCACGTGGTTTCTCAGTGAATGGAAAAAGATGCTATACCTGCCACAAATCATTATGGGTCTTCTGAAGAACCTTAGCTTCCTAGTAATCAACATCTAGGACAGCAAATTCAGCTTAATACATGTTTCTGATTTTAATGCTGGAAAAAGTCATGCTCCATCTCATCTCAGTGGTACTAAGATTCACATATGCCGATCCATCACTGAGAATGGCTTGGCCTCTGTTATCATTAATTGAAGCATATTAAGAGACTTGGCAGAAAAAAATACCCAAATTTGAAATGTCAAGAGACAGATTCAGCTACTTTCACATCCTGTTGTTACAATATACCTTAATTACAGTTAATTAGGAAATATTGTTCCTGGTGGAAGAGCATCTGACACAGTTTTTGTGGGTGATTAAACATAGAACAGAATCTGATGCATTTGTTGAATGAAGGATCTATTTATTATGACTGTACAATTCAGTGTAGAGTATCATTCCCATTACATAACAAAACAAAAGAAAGTCACAGAGCAAAAATATTTGCCTTGCCTTGTGATACTTCAATATTCCCTGCTGTCTTCCTTAATTTTCTGCTGCTGACCCTTAGGACTTTAGAGCATGATACAGCTCCCACTGAAGTTAATCAGAGGTTTCTCACTAGGCTTCAGCTGAGCCACATCAGATCCTAAATGAACAGAAACAGAGGAAAAGGCTGAGTGAAAACAAGTGCTACAGGGATTGACCTCTGTGCAGTTAGACACAGTGTCAATGAGGGCTTCGGTACCATTTGTGAAAGAGTAATCTGTGATTTATTGGAGAAGTGCTATTAGCTTGAATCCTTTCCTCATACAGTATAAAATATAAAAAGAGGAAACCCAGACCAAAGCCATGAGCTCAGCTTCTGCTGGTGTAAATAAGGTTTCCTCACACTCATTGATCTGTGGCTGTACATGACCCTGAAACATGTTTTGCTGGGCTGCCTGAGACCATTGCTCATCCTTAGAATAGAAATGGCAGGACTGGTTTTATCACTGAGAAGAAAGCAGTGAATGTCTTCTGCCCAAAAAGTAACCAAATTACCATTTGTGAAGTAATCTTTCTTCTCAGTTAGGAAAAGGGGGATTAAAAAAAAAGCATTATTGGCTAGATTGCTTGTATTAGAAAAAACCTTGTTTTTCACAAACTCTGCACAGTGTTTTCCTAAGTGTTCATTTACTCTGAACTGCAACAACTGTGATAAATCATTTGCTATTTACTCTTCAGTGCAACTACATGCTTTGGGCAAAGATTTTTTTATTATTATTCATTTATTTTTAAAAGCAAAACCACTTTTTTTAATGCATTTTTTTCCATCTTCAGTGATGGATTTTATCTTTGATATGTGATCCAGCTATTTAACTACCTCTTACTACTTCTCACATGAATTGTTTATACATCAACTTGGCAGTGTAATTTGCATATCACAGGAAAGATCCCATTACATGCTCCCAGAGGTGTGGTTTCACCAGCTTTATCACTTTCTGCCACCTATGCATATCCCTGGAGCAGTGCCTGGTTAACCCAGAAAGGCATTTCTTGGCTGCCAATAGTAATTAAACATTAATGGTGTAGTTACAAAATTTTCAGTCACTCAAACCTTATCTCCCCATTGTCTTCAATAAATATAATACCTAAAAAAGATATTTATCTCTTCATAAAAATTCTCACGCTCCAGAAAGATCACAGAGTGGTACATGTATTGTATCCTGTTCAGCTGTTGCAGACTCAGCCTAAAATAGTTAGACATGGATCAAATGCACAAAGAAAGAATAGTTGAAAAGAAGGGGAACAGAGTAACTCAATATACTGCAGAGAAGCTGGAGAAGACTTGGGGCTGGACACAGTATTTGCATTCCAGACTCTTTATTTGGTGACTGAAGGGGACAATGGCTCTAACTGCAGGTTTCTTGGTGATGAAAAGCTCATGTTTGGGTATATTCCACATTATTCTTCACCCATTGTATGAAAGATAATAAAATGACAGCAGCATAACTTTCACTGAGAAGAACATTTCAAGAGCACTGTAGCAACATCACAGCATACAACCACTGGGAATCAGGAGACAGAAATTAAATGAAAGCCAGATCTACATCAAATGCCAACATATTTCCTTGCACAAAGCATTGCTGTTTCCAGATGTTTTCCCAATAAGCAAACAGTCCTGTGCCTTCAAATAGTCATCCAACATACATTGGAAGGAACAAACATTGCAGGTACCAAATCTTTCTAACTTGATTGTCCCTGTCCTAATCCATCTTGCAGTAGAAGACTTTCAGTAGAAATTTCAGTAGAAGATTTGCAGTAGAAATTTCAGAAATTTCAGAAATGCAGACTCAGTTTGGGTGAAATTTGGAGCCTGAGACTTATTAATAAGTAGACTTATTAACAAAACCAGTATTTTCAGGAAGTAACCCAGGCAACAACAGTAAAACCCCTTAGCTGCAGACAACACATTAGCCACCCAGCACCTTTCTCTCTAAGTAATATGAGAAACCCACAAAATTCCTAATACGATAGAAGTCTGGAAGAGAGAGAAGGCATTGACTCACTGACAAAACTAAGGGGCTATTAAGTCAGTAGCCTTTGAGTCACAAAGTCAGCCTCAGTGAACAGTGCTTGAAACTTGTTAGTCTCCCATAGCCCAAGAGCACGTTATATAGTGTGATAGCTGGCAGTCACAGTGACAGAGCAAAAGGCATATAGAGCACATCTGTCCCCTCAAGTCCAGGGATAGCCTGGTGGGCAGGAAGGAAAATCTGAGCTGTTCCTGTCTGTTTAAAAGACAGCATCTAGTTTTCAAGCCTGTCAGCATGATCCTTTGTGAGTGCATTGTGTTTTACTGACATGACACCCTGACATTCTGGTTTAGTAGTACAAAAAAAAAAACCCAAACAACACCCAAAAGGTAAGATTATAAAATCAAACATTATGTTTTCTGCATGTTAAAAGAAGTATTGCTTCCACAGAGCCCTGGAAGCTCAAACTGCTGCAGCACTGTGCCAGTACAGGAAAACCAAAAAATGGAACTGACCTGGGTTTCATGGTTCAAGTGTGCCGTGGCAGGGATCCCTCCACTAGTTCTAAATTCAAAGCTCAAATAAACACAGTTGTAGTTTCTTGAAGTGGATGCTTTTAATATAATCTGAACAGGGTGAGAGAAAGGGCATACTCCTGAAGCCTGTATCTCTTAGGTAGAAATAATCCTGCCTGGAGAAGCCTGTCTTGTGGCTGTCTGCTATTAAGACTGTAGGGGAGAGAGGGAGTGTCTTTGAGTTCACACACTTAACGCTCAGTGGTGTGTCTGCAGAATGTCAGGAAATAAACAACAGAGAGGAGGGGTTAACCAGAGACCTGCTGGCTAAAATCTGTACACCTGGAAATAGAAGGAAGAGGGCTGCATTGAACATACTCAAAAATAGTTGAACTATTTCTAAGAGGGGGATCAGCCACAGAGCTATCAGGCACAAAGACACCCATCACTAACTGTACCTACTTTTCATCATGTCCCTAAACCCAAAAGAGCAGTTGTGCATGTCATGACAGTCTTTCTGAATGGATCTAGAATGTTCTCCTAGTCCTCAGAAAGAGCAGCACTGGAAAGCATCTGCACAGTAAGTAGAAAGAGGGGACAGAGAGATGCATGGATCTCCATCCCAACATCTACAACTCCTCAATCTCACCCCAAGACATATTCTCCATCTTCTTTCCCAAGAAAGCTGTTTGCCTCCTAGAGAGATGCCACTATTCTGCCACAACTGCATTAAGAGAATCTCCATGCAGGTCACATGCAAGCAAAAATGTCTCTGAGCCTGATCTGAGATGGCAAAAAATCCCTTTGCTTGGGGCCTGTCTACCAAACTTACACCACCTTCCTGACAGATTTCCCCTTTTTTCACAATTGACATATCCGGCAGGAAAGAGAAGTGCTTGTTGAAGACATCAGCAGTGGATGCAGACATTGGTCTGGAGCTGGGTTGTGGAACACAGCACAAGTCAGAAAGTCTAGACATGGGCAGGGCTTGAGAGGATGAGGCAGAGCAGCTGCCGTTATGCTTGGAAATGTGCAGAGCAAGAATGAGCAAGGCTATACTTTAGAAGAGCTTGTTCAGCTGCAAGTGGTAAAGGATACAGCAGACATTTTCCAGATCTGTCACAAGCACTGACATGGCAGAATTTCAGATAAGGTTGGTGTTTTGCTAACAATCTTCTCTGACCCTTTCTCAGGGAAAAAATTGGGGTACTGGCCCCCCTCAAAAAAAAAAAAAAAAAACCCAACTTTTAAGAG